>JANFPS010000039.1:0-119893 GCA_024703675.1 Drosophila nebulosa
TTGCCACCTGACACAACCATCGCCAGATAGGCCATCCCCTGCGCAATCAGCATATGAGCCCGGCACGAATGGTCCCAGACGTCTGGCAAGCGGGGAGGAACATGCTGGCACACCCGCAAACAACAGGACGGTGACGAAGGGTAATGATATTGGCACCAAGCTGCTCTGTGCCGCCCAGAATAACGTGGGCATAATACAGGGCAAACCCGAAAAGGGCCGCCCTGCCCCACGAAATAAAAGAACGCGAGAAGGTTGCCGAACACCCATTGCCGTTTCCAAAAAGATGGCGCAGCGATCCACCAGATACTGCCGGACAGGGCCGGTGGATACCGCACCGTGCAGCCGCGCGCCACGCAACAGCCATAAGATGCTACCCAGAAACCGACAGAACCAGCACATAGACGGCTATGCCATATCGGTGCTGCGCTACACTTTCACCTCCACCCAACCATGTGATGGCGGGATGGTCAGCAACGCCACAAATAACGATCCGGCCTGACAGCCCATCATACGGAATGCATTAAGGCCGAACGCGCCCTGTCGCAGAGCGGCTTATCATGACGGCCACAGCGCACCATTAGGGCGTATTGATGCACGAATAGATCGCGCCAAAAAACGATATAGTGTTCAGTCCCCGCCCAAAGGATTTTCCCCGTGGGGAGAAATGCGGCAAGGCCAGAAAACAGAGGAAACCCGTTATGCCCAAAAGGAATGGCGAGTTATCCGGATCAGACGCGGGTACGATCAGACCGCCCCGGCGATCCACAATATAGCCAATGGCTGGATCGCACGAAGGCATCAACAACACGAGCCACCAGTAGTATCCATGATACGGCACTCAACGGCAGGCCATAGATATCCGATGTAGTAAATACATTAGGTTTATGATGGACGTCATGCCCCACATCATTGTTGGAGGCAGACATCACCGCAACCGTAAGCCATCTTTTCTTTCACGGAAAGCGTCTGCGGTGGTTGTTCATTATCCTACTTTTCCTGAAACTCTTAGGCATGCCTTACGCTATCATGGGATTTGTGAAACCACAAGCAGGCCGGATCCCGTCAATCCATTGCCTTTTACCAAGCCCGCTTTAAGGAAAATTCAGCAAAGGATGACGACGAAAAGTGGACCATTGAGCGCATGGCCGAAAATCGCTCATGTCAGAGTCCGTGCGCTTCATCGCCATATTCAAGACGCGGCAGGGCTTGCACCGGCTGAGCGGCCTCACGCGGCCAGCGCATTGCCTTGCGATCGCAATTTATTGGAGGAAACAAACCTTCTCTATCGATGAGATTACGCCGAGCTCCGGCTTTGGCACGACGACCAATTTTCGTCCAGCATTGCCGCACCGCCATCGGACTTCCGCCAGCCAGCAACCGCTGCCCCTTTCCGTCATCACGATTCCCAACGGCCGAGGGCCTCTTATCGAAGGAACCTGACACGCACTTCGAGCTGACCTCGAAAACCTAACGGCGAGATTCGTTCAAAGCGCGGTGCAGTCGGAGCCCTTCCCCAGCATCTGCTTCGACCGTCGTCTCTACGCGCAAACAGCGCAAGCACTCCGGTCGCTATGCGGAATGAACCGAATGTATTCTTCCCTGATCTAGATCATCAGAAAGCGGGCATCTAATCATCGGAAATTTCTTTAGAAACCGGCTTATCATAGATAATTTTTCCCTAATGCCGCTATTCAGATTAACCGCATTGATAAGAAACGCAACATAAGTATCTGCAAGGTTTGCTTCGCCTGCATTTTCTAAAGCGATGCCTGCAGTAGTTCTCTTTGTGAAATAGTCACCACGCTGATACTGTTTCCCGAGAGCGTCAATCCGTGCTTGTCCAGTCTTCAGAAGAAGAGAAGCTGACTTTGATATCGAGACAGGAAAAATTTTTCATAAGAAAGAAGGTTTTCAATTTCAATCCACGCGCTCAAGACTACGTTCTGGTAAGAATAGGCCTGCGCTTCTCTGCTCCGAACGACGAAGTTCCAGTGTGGCGCGACAGACGGCCACCATTAAAGATCGGAAAGCGAAAAGAGTGGGACCAAAAGATGTATTCCGTGCGTTCCACCCCAATTTCCGCAACTGTGAGGGCATCAAGGCTGATCTGACCTGTCAAAGTAATCTGCGGATAGAAATCAGCCTGCGCCATGCCAATCGTGGCCGTCGCGGCATGAAGACGCGCTTCTGCTGCCCGGATATCCGGACGGTTTCTGGCGATATCAGAGGGAATCCTAGAGCGATCTTCGGAATTTTCACATCCAAAAGATTTGCGGGCTTTGCCAGTTCAGGTATCTCGGCATCGGTCGCCCTGTGGTAAGAACAGCCAGAGCCCGATGCAGCGACGCCTGCTTCAGGGCCAATTCTTCTTTTTCCCCTGAGCTTCATGAGAGAGCGCCTGTTGACTGCCCAGATCAACACTCGCCAGCAGACCATGTGCATGAACCAGCCTGATCAATACGCAGAATGTTTTCCGCTCTCTCCAGTTTTTTTCAGCCTGATTGAGGACGATCGGAAACCCAAAGCCACTGGAAATAGGTTCGGGCGATTTCTGCCTGTGTCGAGAGATGCATGGCATCCATATCGGCTTGCACGGCAGAAAAATCCGCCTTTGCCGCCTCCTGAAGGCGGCGCTGCCGCCCCCATAGATCAAGCTCCCATGAGGCAACCGCGCCAATACTGTAATTGGTATAGGAAACGCCTTCTGGTTCCTGCCCTTGTATTCCTGGAGACAATCCCAGAAGCGGCTGCAGAAACCTGCCCTACACCCGCCTGTAGCAAGGCGTTCATGTGTATAGGCCGCCTGCCCGTTCAATGACGGAAGGCTTTCAGCCGATGCAGCGCGACGTTGAATTCTGGCGGCTCTGATCCTCTCTCGTGCCAGCACCATATCAAGGTTTCCTGTTTCTGCACGGCGCATCAGACTATTCAGCACGGGATCGTTAAAAATGCCCCACCACAGCGCAGAGGACGGGCTGAGAGCGCGCCACGGTATCAGCATTTTGCCAATGATCCGGCAATATCGGCTTAGGCCGCACGAAATCCGGCCCCATGGCACACCCCACCATGGCGAACAACACAGCGACAAGGATCATGCCCGCCTGCAGATGGAAAAAAAACTTTTCAGACATGAGCAGGTGCTTTCTGAACGGGCGCATTACGGTCAAACAAAAGAGCGTAAAATGCAGGCACAGCAATCAATGTCAGCACTGTCCCCCCCACAAGACCGCCAATCATGACAATGGCCATAGGCCCCCAGAACACATTGAAGCTCAAGGGGATGAACGCCAGAACCGCAGCAACGGCCGTCAGGCACACAGGACGAACCCGCGTTAACGTCGCTTCAATAATGGCGTCATGCAGCGGCACGCCATTTCCGTGATTGAACTGGATCTGATCAACCAGCAAGATCGTGTTGCGCATGATCATGCCAGCAAGCGCGATAAGCCCAAGCAAGGCGACAAAGCCAAAAGGCGCACCTGTTACCAGCAGGCCGGACACCATCCCGATAAGACCGAGAGGCGCCGAGAACAGCACAAGCAGAGAGCGGCTAAAGCTTTGCAACTGGATCATCAGCACCAGAAGCATCAATCCCCCGGTCAACGGCAGAAAAGCGAAAATCGCATCATCTGCCGTTGAGGAAAGCTCCACGTCTCCACCCGTTTCAATTCTGTAGCCCGCGGGAAGTTTCGTCCGCAGCCTCTCTATTGCAGCAGCAGAACGCTGCACCACTGTGGCGGGCTGCACGCCCGTTGCAACGCCGGACTGAACGGTCATGCAGAGTTCGCCATTTCTCTGCCAGAGGATCGGAAAGTCAGTTGTCACTCGTATGACGCCAAGCTGACCAAGCGGCACGACAGATGCTCCCGTTGTGATAGGGAGGCTCTTCCACTGGCCAGGATCAGAGCGCACAAGGCGCAGTGCGCGCACCATGACCGCAATATGATGGTGTCCGTCGGGAATATCTCCCGCAACTTCTCCTGAAATGGCAGCCTGGAGCTGTGCTGCGACACTGACTCGATCTGTCTGAAAATACGCCAGTTTCTCCGGATCAGCGTCAAGTGTCAGACTTGGTGTCCGGTTGCCCCAATCCGCCTGCACTGAGACCGCGCCTTCAGTGCCACGCAGGATTTCATCGACCTCATGCGAAATGGCCCTCAACGTTTCAGGATCTGGCCCTAAGATGCGATACTGTACCGGAAAATCCGCAGTCGGCCCCAAAGACAGACGCTGGACATGCAGATGCACGCCTACGGGGAGAGACATCGCTTCAATCTGCTGAATGAGGTCTTCTCGTGCCTCAAGGCTTTGCGCGACCAGAAGAAGCGTTGCGTGTGTCACACTCGGCGTGGCGGGTGCATAAGGAAGATAAAAACGTGGTGCACCATCACCAATATGCGCTTCCATGTGGCGCAGCGATGGACTTCCCGCGAGACGCTTTTCCAGAATGCGAACAGCGCCGCTGGTTTCCTCCAAGGCCGTGCCCGGTGGCATGGCAACATCCACAATCACTTCCGGGCGATCTGACTGAGGGAAAAACTGCTGGTCCACCAATAGGAAACCACCACACGCCAGGAACAACAGCACAATAGTCCCGCCCGCTACCGCTTTCTTGTATCGTAGGCTGGTACCCAGGATAAGGCGTAGCATTGTCCTGACGCGACGCTCATAGGATACCGGCATATGGCTTTTGGGTTCGGGCAGAAGATGAACACCCAGAAACGGGATAAAAACCACGGCAACAATCCAGCTAAAAGCAAGGCGGCTCCACTGACCCAGAAAATCTCGCCCGCATATTCACCCGTTGTTGACTGAGCCAGACCAACCGGCAGAAAACTGATAACTGTCAGTACCGTGCCCGTCAGCATGGGGAACGCGGTGTGGCTCCACGCAAAAGAGGCAGCCTCCTCCCGACTGCGCCCCAGTTCCAGCTGCACGACCATGGCTTCAATACTGATGATGGCATCATCCACCAAAAGCCCGAGCGAGAGGATGAGAGCACCAAGAGAGATGCGGTCCAGCCCGATATGGTCCATGCCCATATAAAGACTGACCCCAGAAAGGGTCAGCGGTACAGAGCAGGCTACGATAATCCCCGCTTTCCAGCCCAGACTGACAAATGCAACCAGAAGAACAACACTCAAAGCCACGACAAACTTGATCAGGAACGTATTCACAGCTTCCCGGATCACGCTGCTTTGGTCTTCTACCTGTGTCAGCATCATGCCTTCGGGAAGCTCAGCCGAAGCTGCTACCTTCTGAAGCGTTTTGCCCAGCGTAAGACCATCTGCGCCATCAGCCATTGCTACAGCTATGACAACGGCGGGCTTGCCGCCATAACGGATCAGCGAAGGCGCAGGATCTGCATAGTCACGATTGACCTGAGCAATATCTCGTACGCGCACAGTGCCGGATCGCCCAGCTATCGGCGTATTTTCAACAGACCGAACGCCGTCAAGCGCACCGGACACATTTAGAGGCACAACAGTTTTAAAGTTGACGGAACCGCCAGACGCCAGAGCCGATCTGCTCTGAAGAGCCTTGGCAACCTGATCAAGACTTATCCCTCTGGCAGCGCTCTGTTGCGGATCAATATCGACGGTGATCTGCCGGGGGACTTCCCCACTGATCTGGACTTTCCCCACGCCGTGAATAGTCTGAAAAATCTTCTTCAAATATTCGGCATTTTTTATAAGATCAGCATTCTCGCCGCCAGTCAGGGCGAACACATACCCATAGACATCCGCATAATCATCATTGGCAGCAAGTGCCACGCCGGACGGAAGCGTGGGAGCAAGATCGGAGAGCTTGTTACGGACCTGCTGCCAGATAACCGGAACACGGTCCTTTCGTTCATCATCCTTGAGAAACACCTGCGTCACACACGCCTCTGAAACACAATAAGTGCTGAGGATGTCTATTGCTTCAACATCGCGAAGTCCCTGTTCAAGCGGCTCTGCAACCTGCTTTTGCATCTGCTGCGCACTTGCGCCCGGCCATTGCGCGGAAACAACCATATTCTTCAGCGTAAAAACCGGATCTTCCGCACGCCCCAGATGGAAAAAAGCATATCCACCAGCAAGGAAAAGACAGACCATCATAAAGCTGACCAGCGCCGGGTGACCAACGGCCCAGCGTGAAACGTTGAAACGCTCCATCATCAGCCTTCACTCGCCTGACTGACAACATGAACAGGCTCATCCGACTTAAACGACCCATCGTTATTGGTGACGATCCTCTCACCGGCAGTCAGCCCTTCAACAAGTGCGTCCGCGCCCCTTAACCCGACAATCTGGACACGCCGCAGCACAAGATGTGGTTCCTTCCCCTCTGTCAGCCCCCAGAGATGCGCATGGTCCTGATCTTCTGAAATCAAAGCGGTCAGCGGCACGCGCACCGCATGAGATACCTCATGCGGTACAAGCACAATGGTGACGAGGCTATCGACGGCCAGGGGGAGCGAATGGTCCAGCTTCAGTTTCACGTCCTGCATCTGGCTGCTGTCATCAACCGCACCGATTTCCTTGATAACAGCATGCACGGACTGACTATTTTGGCTTACAGATACGCCAACATCTGCCCTATCCCCCACAGTCCATGAGGAAGATGATGGAACCTTGAAATGCACTTCAGGCTCTCCGGCGGACAGGCGTATAATCTCACTCCCCGCGCCAACAAGACGACCAGGAACGCCCGTAACGCTGATGATCCGTCCATCTTCTGGAGCACGAATTTTGGCCTCAGCCACTTGAATCTGAGCCTGCGTCAACGCAGCGCGTGCGGATTTGTATTTTCCCTGAGCGACCTGCCATGAATGCGCACGCTCTTCAACAACGCCAGAAGACAAGCCACCAATGGTGTCCAGCCCCTGACTCCTTTTATACGTTGCCGCTGCCTGTTTTACTTCGGCTCGGGCAGCGTCAACCTCCCCTTCGGCCTGCTCTTCCATCTCCAGCAGAAGTCTGTCTTCTAACGCAGCCAGTATGTCTCCACGATGAACATATTGGCCACTTACGACAGAGATCGCTGTGATGCGTCCGGCTTGTGTCGGAGCAAGGGGGATACTTCTGCTTGTTCCATATGTTCCAACAAAAACGGACTTCTCTGACGATGCATCCTGCACCGTCAGAGCTTGCACGGCAGGAAGAGACGCGCGCCGCATGGAAGAAGGTGCTGGCTTACACCCCAGCAGGCATGAAGCCGCAATTAAGGGCAGTACCCTTTTCAGGACGTCTGAACGGGTTCGACAAGACATGATAATTTCCGAAAAAAAACTGGAACTGTATTCTTCACGGCGGTGCCGCGATAATCGAAATTCCTAAAAGAATAAGAACAATGCCCGCGGCCTGATGTCCACCAAGCTGGTCACGGAAGTAGATCCAGCCAGCAAGATTGGCCAGAACGATGGAAAGACCGGCCGAGCCTGCATAGACAATGCCCATGGGAACCAGGCGAAGAGACAGAGCAAGAAAGACAAAGGACGAGACGTACCCTGCAACCATGATAATAGTCGGAAGAATTCTGGTGAAATCCAGAGTTTCCTTCTGGGCTGCCGTTGCAACAACCTCTGAGACAACGGTCATGAAAATGTAGAAATAGCCGAGCATTTTATAAACGCAGCACCCCGGATTCATGCGTCAACTGCTCCATCAGACCATGGAGACCGTCTCGGGTTTTCTGATCCAGAATATCTGCTTCAAGAATATCCCACAGAGAAAGGCCATCAGCCGCCATGCAGGCAAGCAGCAAAGCTGGCGTCATGGTCTCAAACAGCCCTACCGATCGGATAACGCGCCAGTAATGCTGTATCCATTCCTGGCTGAGTTGTGGGTCTATCAACATGGCAGCCAACAGATGGCGAATGATGACGGGCGTCTCTTTTGCGCCATCCTGGTTAAGCCCGATATAAGCCCGTGCGGCTCGACCGAATTCGACCGGGTCTTTCTCCATTGAAGCAATAATTTCGTGCTTGAACAGGTCCATTTCACGCTTGAAAAGACCATCCAGCAAAGCTTTTTTGTTGGGGAAATGGTGCAGCAAACCGCCTTTGCTGACATTGGCCTCTTTGGCCACCAGTTCCAGCGTAAACGCCTGAATGCCGTTTGTGACAAGTATCTGCCCTGCTGCGTTGAGCAGGTCATTTTTTACCACATCGGGTTTGTTCGCACGTTTTGGTTTCATAGTCATGAAAGTCACATACCGTCCAGACGGTATGTTTTCAAGAGAAAAGCAGCAACGCACTATGCGCAGGCAAATTTCAGCTACTGGATGCGGCAACGCGGCCCCGCATTCAGAAAAAATCCACCTATGAACCGGAGCTGGCACGTAAACGTGTCATGAAATGACGGAGGCTCCCATTAGATTGGGGGAGAGCTGACAATCTATTTTGGCCTCTGTCGTTTTCTCTGCTGCACCGCACAGACCATAACCTGCGTTGCCCGGCAAGAAGGCCACTCCCCAACCTTCAGCTGAAAAAAACCAGATGAGACTGGCCCCAAGGCACATCTCGTATCCAGGAAATCCAGTTAGCCATAGTGCTTATGGCTTTCAATCCCACCATCAAACGTCAATGGGCTATAAGGTGTAATCCATATTTTAAGGCACATGAAATCCGCCTCGCCACGCCCGAAGACCTTTCCGCTATCAAGACCATCATCGGGCGACATGCCTAGAGTCACTACGTCTTTCGCATTGGCCGCAAACCGGGTCCGACGCTGGACAATTATGCTTCCCTGATCCACTGCGGACGCGTTCACGTTGCCCTTCATGATGGAACGGTTCACGACATCCTTATCGTGATCCCGGAGGCAGATGCCATGCTTCTCGACAACGTGGCGGTCGCCCCCGCTGCGCAGAGATTGGGTATAGGGAGAAGACTGCTGGAGTTTGCGGAAAACACCGCCTCCAAGGCGGGTTTCAGTCACATCAAGCTCTATACCAATGAAGCCATGACTGAAAACCTCTCCCTCTATCAGCGCATCGGATATACTGAGACGCATCACGCCGAGGAAAACGACCTTCGACGAGTTTATGTGGTCAAGGTAATGCCCCAACGCCTTTGCTCGCTGTGAGGATGAATTGATCGTCTGCGATGATCGGGACAGGGAGATGAGGAACTGGCATTCCTATGACAGTTCGGAGGATGAGGGATAGACGTTCATCCCCGCGCGTGTGCGGGGAATACCGTCATAGCTGATGCTGCATTCACCAATGCCACGGTTCATCCCCGCGTGTGCGGGGAACACGGTATCACGGCTGGTTCGGATTTCCGCTTGGACGGTTCATCCCCGCGTGTGCGGGGAACACTGTATCATTTTTCCCCACATTCCGTTGAGCGCCGGTTCATCCCCGCGTGTGCGGGGAACACGCCTGTAATGGCGCAGTAAAGACAAGGTTTTACGGTTCATCCCCGCGTGTGCGGGGAACACTCTTTGTGGAACCACTTGATCTTAAAGCATTATTTTTAAGATCAAGTGGTTCCACAAAGAGTGTTCCCCGCACACGCGGGGATGAACCGTAAAACCTTGTCTTTACTGCGCCATTACAGGCGTGTTCCCCGCACACGCGGGGATGAACCGGCGCTCAACGGAATGTGGGGAAAAATGATACAGTGTTCCCCGCACACGCGGGGATGAACCGTCCAAGCGGAAATCCGAACCAGCCGTGATACCGTGTTCCCCGCACACGCGGGGATGAACCGTGGCATTGGTGAATGCAGCATCAGCTATGACGGTATTCCCCGCACACGCGCGGGGATGAACGTCTATCCCTCATCCTCCGAACTGTCATAGGAATGCCAGTTCCTCATCTCCCTGTCCCGATCATCGCAGACGATCAATTCATCCTCACAGCGAGCAAAGGCGTTGGGGCATTACCTTGACCACATAAACTCGTCGAAGGTCGTTTTCCTCGGCGTGATGCGTCTCAGTATATCCGATGCGCTGATAGAGGGAGAGGTTTTCAGTCATGGCTTCATTGGTATAGAGCTTGATGTGACTGAAACCCGCCTTGGAGGCGGTGTTTTCCGCAAACTCCAGCAGTCTTCTCCCTATACCCAATCTCTGCGCAGCGGGGGCGACCGCCACGTTGTCGAGAAGCATGGCATCTGCCTCCGGGATCACGATAAGGATGTCGTGAACCGTTCCATCATGAAGGGCAACGTGAACGCGTCCGCAGTGGATCAGGGAAGCATAATTGTCCAGCGTCGGACCCGGTTTGCGGCCAATGCGAAAGACGTAGTGACTCTAGGCATGTCGCCCGATGATGGTCTTGATAGCGGAAAGGTCTTCGGGCGTGGCGAGGCGGATTTCATGTGCCTTAAAATATGGATTACACCTTATAGCCCATTGACGTTTGATGGTGGGATTGAAAGCCATAAGCACTATGGCTAACTGGATTTCCTGGATACGAGATGTGCCTTGGGGCCAGTCTCATCTGGTTTTTTTCAGCTGAAGGTTGGGGAGTGGCCTTCTTGCCGGGCAACGCAGGTTATGGTCTGTGCGGTGCAGCAGAGAAAACGACAGAGGCCAAAATAGATTGTCAGCTCTCCCCCAATCTAATGGGAGCCTCCGTCATTTCATGACACGTTTACGTGCCAGCTCCGGTTCATAGGTGGATTTTTTCTGAATGCGGGGCCGCGTTGCCGCATCCAGTAGCTGAAATTTGCCTGCGCATAGTGCGTTGCTGCTTTTCTCTTGAAAACATACCGTCTGGACGGTATGTGACTTTCATGACTATGAAACCAAAACGTGCGAACAAACCCGATGTGGTAAAAAATGACCTGCTCAACGCAGCAGGGCAGATACTTGTCACAAACGGCATTCAGGCGTTTACGCTGGAACTGGTGGCCAAAGAGGCCAATGTCAGCAAAGGCGGTTTGCTGCACCATTTCCCCAACAAAAAAGCTTTGCTGGATGGTCTTTTCAAGCGTGAAATGGACCTGTTCAAGCACGAAATTATTGCTTCAATGGAGAAAGACCCGGTCGAATTCGGTCGAGCCGCACGGGCTTATATCGGGCTTAACCAGGATGGCGCAAAAGAGACGCCCGTCATCATTCGCCATCTGTTGGCTGCCATGTTGATAGACCCACAACTCAGCCAGGAATGGATACAGCATTACTGGCGCGTTATCCGATCGGTAGGGCTGTTTGAGACCATGACGCCAGCTTTGCTGCTTGCCTGCATGGCGGCTGATGGCCTTTCTCTGTGGGATATTCTTGAAGCAGATATTCTGGATCAGAAAACCCGAGACGGTCTCCATGGTCTGATGGAGCAGTTGACGCATGAATCCGGGGTGCTGCGTTTATAAAATGCTCGGCTATTTCTACATTTTCATGACCGTTGTCTCAGAGGTTGTTGCAACGGCAGCCCAGAAGGAAACTCTGGATTTCACCAGAATTCTTCCGACTATTATCATGGTTGCAGGGTACGTCTCGTCCTTTGTCTTTCTTGCTCTGTCTCTTCGCCTGGTTCCCATGGGCATTGTCTATGCAGGCTCGGCCGGTCTTTCCATCGTTCTGGCCAATCTTGCTGGCTGGATCTACTTCCGTGACCAGCTTGGTGGACATCAGGCCGCGGGCATTGTTCTTATTCTTTTAGGAATTTCGATTATCGCGGCACCGCCGTGAAGAATACAGTTCCAGTTTTTTTTCGGAAATTATCATGTCTTGTCGAACCCGTTCAGACGTCCTGAAAAGGGTACTGCCCTTAATTGCGGCTTCATGCCTGCTGGGGTGTAAGCCAGCACCTTCTTCCATGCGGCGCGCGTCTCTTCCTGCCGTGCAAGCTCTGACGGTGCAGGATGCATCGTCAGAGAAGTCCGTTTTTGTTGGAACATATGGAACAAGCAGAAGTATCCCCCTTGCTCCGACACAAGCCGGACGCATCACAGCGATCTCTGTCGTAAGTGGCCAATATGTTCATCGTGGAGACATACTGGCTGCGTTAGAAGACAGACTTCTGCTGGAGATGGAAGAGCAGGCCGAAGGGGAGGTTGACGCTGCCCGAGCCGAAGTAAAACAGGCAGCGGCAACGTATAAAAGGAGTCAGGGGCTGGACACCATTGGTGGCTTGTCTTCTGGCGTTGTTGAAGAGCGTGCGCATTCATGGCAGGTCGCTCAGGGAAAATACAAATCCGCACGCGCTGCGTTGACGCAGGCTCAGATTCAAGTGGCTGAGGCCAAAATTCGTGCTCCAGAAGATGGACGGATCATCAGCGTTACGGGCGTTCCTGGTCGTCTTGTTGGCGCGGGGAGTGAGATTATACGCCTGTCCGCCGGAGAGCCTGAAGTGCATTTCAAGGTTCCATCATCTTCCTCATGGACTGTGGGGGATAGGGCAGATGTTGGCGTATCTGTAAGCCAAAATAGTCAGTCCGTGCATGCTGTTATCAAGGAAATCGGTGCGGTTGATGACAGCAGCCAGATGCAGGACGTGAAACTGAAGCTGGACCATTCGCTCCCCCTGGCCGTCGATAGCCTCGTCACCATTGTGCTTGTACCGCATGAGGTATCTCATGCGGTGCGCGTGCCGCTGACCGCTTTGATTTCAGAAGATCAGGACCATGCGCATCTCTGGGGGCTGACAGAGGGGAAGGAACCACATCTTGTGCTGCGGCGTGTCCAGATTGTCGGGTTAAGGGGCGCGGACGCACTTGTTGAAGGGCTGACTGCCGGTGAGAGGATCGTCACCAATAACGATGGGTCGTTTAAGTCGGATGAGCCTGTTCATGTTGTCAGTCAGGCGAGTGAAGGCTGATGATGGAGCGTTTCAACGTTTCACGCTGGGCCGTTGGTCACCCGGCGCTGGTCAGCTTTATGATGGTCTGTCTTTTCCTTGCTGGTGGATATGCTTTTTTCCATCTGGGGCGTGCGGAAGATCCGGTTTTTACGCTGAAGAATATGGTTGTTTCCGCGCAATGGCCGGGCGCAAGTGCGCAGCAGATGCAAAAGCAGGTTGCAGAGCCGCTTGAACAGGGACTTCGCGATGTTGAAGCAATAGACATCCTCAGCACTTATTGTGTTTCAGAGGCGTGTGTGACGCAGGTGTTTCTCAAGGATGATGAACGAAAGGACCGTGTTCCGGTTATCTGGCAGCAGGTCCGTAACAAGCTCTCCGATCTTGCTCCCACGCTTCCGTCCGGCGTGGCACTTGCTGCCAATGATGATTATGCGGATGTCTATGGGTATGTGTTCGCCCTGACTGGCGGCGAGAATGCTGATCTTATAAAAAATGCCGAATATTTGAAGAAGATTTTTCAGACTATTCACGGCGTGGGGAAAGTCCAGATCAGTGGGGAAGTCCCCCGGCAGATCACCGTCGATATTGATCCGCAACAGAGCGCTGCCAGAGGGATAAGTCTTGATCAGGTTGCCAAGGCTCTTCAGAGCAGATCGGCTCTGGCGTCTGGCGGTTCCGTCAACTTTAAAACTGTTGTGCCTCTAAATGTGTCCGGTGCGCTTGACGGCGTTCGGTCTGTTGAAAATACGCCGATAGCTGGGCGATCCGGCACTGTGCGCGTACGAGATATTGCTCAGGTCAATCGTGACTATGCAGATCCTGCGCCTTCGCTGATCCGTTATGGCGGCAAGCCCGCCGTTGTCATAGCTGTAGCAATGGCTGATGGCGCAGATGGTCTTACGCTGGGCAAAACGCTTCAGAAGGTAGCAGCTTCGGCTGAGCTTCCCGAAGGCATGATGCTGACACAGGTAGAAGACCAAAGCAGCGTGATCCGGGAAGCTGTGAATACGTTCCTGATCAAGTTTGTCGTGGCTTTGAGTGTTGTTCTTCTGGTTGCATTTGTCAGTCTGGGCTGGAAAGCGGGGATTATCGTAGCCTGCTCTGTACCGCTGACCCTTTCTGGGGTCAGTCTTTATATGGGCATGGACCATATCGGGCTGGACCGCATCTCTCTTGGTGCTCTCATCCTCTCGCTCGGGCTTTTGGTGGATGATGCCATCATCAGTATTGAAGCCATGGTCGTGCAGCTGGAACTGGGGCGCAGTCGGGAGGAGGCTGCCTCTTTTGCGTGGAGCCACACCGCGTTCCCCATGCTGACGGGCACGGTACTGACAGTTATCAGTTTTCTGCCGGTTGGTCTGGCTCAGTCAACAACGGGTGAATATGCGGGCGAGATTTTCTGGGTCAGTGGAGCCGCCTTGCTTTTTAGCTGGATTGTTGCCGTGGTTTTTATCCCGTTTCTGGGTGTTCATCTTCTGCCCGAACCCAAAAGCCATATGCCGGTATCCTATGAGCGTCGCGTCAGGACAATGCTACGCCTTATCCTGGGTACCAGCCTACGATACAAGAAAGCGGTAGCGGGCGGGACTATTGTGCTGTTGTTCCTGGCGTGTGGTGGTTTCCTATTGGTGGACCAGCAGTTTTTCCCTCAGTCAGATCGCCCGGAAGTGATTGTGGATGTTGCCATGCCACCGGGCACGGCCTTGGAGGAAACCAGCGGCGCTGTTCGCATTCTGGAAAAGCGTCTCGCGGGAAGTCCATCGCTGCGCCACATGGAAGCGCATATTGGTGATGGTGCACCACGTTTTTATCTTCCTTATGCACCCGCCACGCCGAGTGTGACACACGCAACGCTTCTTCTGGTCGCGCAAAGCCTTGAGGCACGAGAAGACCTCATTCAGCAGATTGAAGCGATGTCTCTCCCCGTAGGCGTGCATCTGCATGTCCAGCGTCTGTCTTTGGGGCCGACTGCGGATTTTCCGGTACAGTATCGCATCTTAGGGCCAGATCCTGAAACGTTGAGGGCCATTTCGCATGAGGTCGATGAAATCCTGCGTGGCACTGAAGGCGCGGTCTCAGTGCAGGCGGATTGGGGCAACCGGACACCAAGTCTGACACTTGACGCTGATCCGGAGAAACTGGCGTATTTTCAGACAGATCGAGTCAGTGTCGCAGCACAGCTCCAGGCTGCCATTTCAGGAGAAGTTGCGGGAGATATTCCCGACGGACACCATCATATTGCGGTCATGGTGCGCGCACTGCGCCTTGTGCGCTCTGATCCTGGCCAGTGGAAGAGCCTCCCTATCACAACGGGAGCATCTGTCGTGCCGCTTGGTCAGCTTGGCGTCATACGAGTGACAACTGACTTTCCGATCCTCTGGCAGAGAAATGGCGAACTCTGCATGACCGTTCAGTCCGGCGTTGCAACGGGCGTGCAGCCCGCCACAGTGGTGCAGCGTTCTGCTGCTGCAATAGAGAGGCTGCGGACGAAACTTCCCGCGGGCTACAGAATTGAAACGGGTGGAGACGTGGAGCTTTCCTCAACGGCAGATGATGCGATTTTCGCTTTTCTGCCGTTGACCGGGGGATTGATGCTTCTGGTGCTGATGATCCAGTTGCAAAGCTTTAGCCGCTCTCTGCTTGTGCTGTTCTCGGCGCCTCTCGGTCTTATCGGGATGGTGTCCGGCCTGCTGGTAACAGGTGCGCCTTTTGGCTTTGTCGCCTTGCTTGGGCTTATCGCGCTTGCTGGCATGATCATGCGCAACACGATCTTGCTGGTTGATCAGATCCAGTTCAATCACGGAAATGGCGTGCCGCTGCATGACGCCATTATTGAAGCGACGTTAACGCGGGTTCGTCCTGTGTGCCTGACGGCCGTTGCTGCGGTTCTGGCGTTCATCCCCTTGAGCTTCAATGTGTTCTGGGGGCCTATGGCCATTGTCATGATTGGCGGTCTTGTGGGGGGGACAGTGCTGACATTGATTGCTGTGCCTGCATTTTACGCTCTTTTGTTTGACCGTAATGCGCCCGTTCAGAAAGCACCTGCTCATGTCTGAAAAGTTTTTTTCCATCTGCAGGCGGGGCATGATCCTTGTCGCTGTGTTGTTCGCCATGGTGGGGTGTGCCATGGGGCCGGATTTCGTGCGGCCTAAGCCGATATTGCCGGATCATTGGCAAAATGCTGATACCGTGGCGCGCTCTCAGCCGTCCTCTGCGCTGTGGTGGGGCATTTTTAACGATCCCGTGCTGAATAGTCTGATGCGCCGTGCAGAAACAGGAAACCTTGATATGGTGCTGGCACGAGAGAGGATCAGAGCCGCCAGAATTCAACGTCGCGCTGCATCGGCTGAAAGCCTTCCGTCATTGAACGGGCAGGCGGCCTATACACATGAACGCCTTGCTACAGCGGGTGTAGGGCAGGTTCTGCAGCCGCTTCTGGGATTGTCTCCAGGAATACAAGGGCAGGAACCAGAAGGCGTTTCCTATACCAATTACAGTATTGGCGCGGTTGCCTCATGGGAGCTTGATCTATGGGGGCGGCAGCGCCGCCTTCAGGAGGCGGCAAAGGCGGAATTTTCTGCCGTGCAAGCCGATATGGATGCCATGCATCTCTCGACACAGGCAGAAATCGCCCGAACCTATTTCCAGTGGCTTTGGGTTTCCGATCGTCTCAATCAGGCTGAAAAAAAACTGGAGAGAGCGGAAAACATTCTGCGTATTGATCAGGCTGTTCATGCACATGGTCTGCTGGCGAGTGTTGATCTGGGCAGTCAACAGGCGCTCTCTCATGAAGCTCAGGGGGAAAAAGAAGAATTGGCCCTGAAGCAGGCGTCGCTGCATCGGGCTCTGGCTGTTCTTACCACAGGGCGACCGGATGCCGAGATACCTGAACTGGCAAAGCCCGCAAATCTTTTGGATGTGAAAATTCCGAAGATCGCTCTAGGGATTCCCTCTGATATCGCCAGAAACCGTCCGGATATCCGGGCAGCAGAAGCGCGTCTTCATGCCGCGACGGCCACGATTGGCATGGCGCAGGCTGATTTCTATCCGCAGATTACTTTGACAGGTCAGATCAGCCTTGATGCCCTCACAGTTGCGGAATTGGGGTGGAACGCACGGAATACATCTTTTGGTCCCACTCTTTCGCTTCCGATCTTTAATGGTGGCCGTCTGTCGCGCCAACTGGAACTTCGTCGTTCGGAGCAGAGAAGCGCAGGCCTATTCTACCAGAACGTAGTCTTGAGCGCGTGGATTGAAATTGAAAACCTTCTTTCTTATGAAAAATTTTTCCTGTCTCGATATCAAAGTCAGCTTTCTCTTCTGAAGACTGGACAAGCACGGATTGACGCTCTCGGGAAACAGTATCAGCGTGGTGACATTTCACAAAGAGAACTACTGCAGGCATCGCTTTTAGAAAATGCAGGCGAAGCAAACCTTGCAGATACTTATGTTGCGTTTCTTATCAATGCGGTTAATCTGAATACGGCATTAGGGAAAAATTATCTATGATAAGCCGGTTCTAAGAAATTTCCGATGATTAGATGCCCGCTTCTGATGATCTAGATCAGGAAGAATACATTCGGTTCATTCCGCATAGCGACCGGAGTGCTTGCGCTGTTTGCGCGTAGAGACGACGGTCGAAGCAGATGCTGGGGAAGGGCTCCGACTGCACCGCGCTTTGAACGAATCTCGCCGTTAGGTTTTCGAGGTCAGCTCGAAGTGCGTGTCAGGTTCCTTCGATAAGAGGCCCTCGGCCGTTGGATCGTGATGACGGAAAGGGCAGCGGTTGCTGGCTGGCGGAAGTCCGATGGCGGTGCGGCAATGCTGACGAAAATTGGTCGTCGTGCCAAAGCCGGAGCTCGGCGTAATCTCATCGATAGAAAGGTTTGTTTCCTCCAATAAATTGCGATCGCAGGCAATGCGCTGCCGCGTGAGCCGCTCAGCCGGTGCAAGCCCTGCCGCGTCTTGAATATGGCGATGAAGCGCACGGACTCTGACATGAGCGATTTCGGCCATGCGCTCAATGGTCCACTTTTCGTCGATCCTTTGCTGAATTTTCCTTAAAGCGGGCTTGGTAAAAGGCAATGGATTGACGGGATCCGGCCTGGCTTGTGGTTTCACAATCCCATGATAGCGTAAGGCATGCCTAAGAGTTTCAGGAAAAGTAGGATAATGAACAACCAGCAGACGCTTTCCGTGAAAGAAAAGATGGCTTACGGTTGCGGTGATGCTGCCTCCAACATGATGTGGGGCATGACGTCATCATACCTAATGTATTACTACACGGATATCTATGGCCTGCCGTTGAGTGCCGTATCATGGATACTACTGGTGGCTCGTGTTGTTGATGCCTTCTGCGATCCAGCCATTGGCTATATTGTGGATCGCCGGGGCGGTCTGATCGTACCGCGTCTGATCCGGATACTCGCCATTCCTTTTGGCATAACGGGTTTCCTCTGTTTTCTGGCCTTGCCGCATTCTCCCACGGGGAAAATCCTTTGGGCGGGACTAACCTATATCGTTTTTGGCGCGATCTATTCGTGCATCAATACGCCCTATGGTGCGCTGGCCGTCATGATAAGCCGCTCTGCGACAGGGCGCGTCGGCCTTAATGCATTCCGTATGATGGGCTGTCAGGCCGGATCGTTATTTGTGGCGTTGCTGACCATTCCCGCCATCACATGGTTGGGTGGAGGTGAAAGTGTAGCGCAGCACCGATATGGCATAGCCGTCTATGTGCTGGTTCTGTCGGTTCTGGGTAGCATCTTATGGCTGTGCGTGGCGCGCGGCTGCACGGTGCGGTATCCACCGGCGCCTGTCCGGCAGTATCTGGTGGATACGCTGCGCCATCTTTTTGGAAACCGGCAATGGGTGTTGAGCAACCTTCTCGCGTTCTTTTATTTCGTGGGGCAGGCGGCCCTTTTCGGGTTTGCCCTGTATTATGCCCACGTTATTCTGGGCGGCACAGAGCAGCTTGGTGCCAATATCATTACCTTCGTCACCGTCCTGTTGTTTGCGGGTGTGCCAGCATGTCTCCCGCTTGCCAGACGTCTGGGGACCATTCGTGCCGGGCTCATATGCCTGATTGCGCAGGGGATGGCCTATCTGGCGATGGTTGTGTCAGGTGCATCCATGACATATTTTTTCCTATCCATAGCGCTTCTGGCGCTGGCTCAGGGCGTGATGTCTCCGCTGTATTATACCTTGCTGGCGGAAGCCGTGGATGATGGTGATCCGCGGACCTCAACTGGGTCGGCTGGTCTGGCGTATTCTATCAACACGTGGGTCACGAAGCTGGCAATGGGGCTGACTGGCTTTGTTCTGGCGCAGTTCCTTTCGCAAGGCCATTATGTTGAGGCCGGGGTCATGCAGCCTCCGGAACTGTCTGCGTGGATTACCGCAGGTTTTGTGTGGTTGCCACTGTGGGCGGTGTGTATGCAGTTTCTCTGCCTGTTGGCATGGCCCGGCAGGGAATGAATATTCTGCCAATACCCCAAGGGGCGTTATGCGCTTTGATATGAATAGATTGTAAAAACATACGTTATTTCAGATAAGAATCATAAACAATTGATATTGCTATTGCCAGAAAAATCCGGATGGTTTTTTTGGCGAAGCCCTGAACTTGTCAGAACCATATTTATGTGGCACACATGTGTCACAATTACATATGTGTGTCACATGCTACGCGACGAATATGCAGCCCAAACCCGGCAACGTATTATTGAGGCTTTCATTGCTCTTCTTGAAGAGAGCGAGGATGGCAGTATTTCCACTTCTGCACTTGCAAAAAAGGCCGGTGTTTCACTTCGTACGGTGTATCGTTATTTTCCGTCGCGCGACAATCTTCTGGCGGCAACGGCTGACTGGCTGAATACAGAGGTATTCGGGCTGGCGTCACAGGATGATACAGATGACGTTGTAAAAGGCTTTCAGGTAGCCGCCGGAAAGTTCGATAGTCGTCCGGATCTTGCGCGCATTCTTGCTCTTACTCGAATTGGGCGCTCAATGCGCAGCACATTCCGTAATGAATTAGCTATTCGGAGACGTAAAGTCTTATGGCGCAACACACCTGACATATCCGCGTCTGACCGACTTAGGGCAGAGGCTGTCCTGGCCTGTCTGGACAATGTTCTCTCCTGGCTGACGCTCAGAGAAGAGTTTGGCATGGACGGAAAGGATATCGGGGCAACCATTGGCTGGGCTATGGAGCTGGTCCTGAACGAGACCCGTCGGCCCACTCAAGCCGGAAAAAAGAAGCCGTGATGTCCGCTCGCCCAAACAGCAAGTCATTGGCGTTAGGTTTGGGTGTTCCGTTTATAGCGATTGTTTTTGTCGCGCCGTTTCTCAGTTGTCTACCGTTCACCGTTTTCGGAATTCCAGTTGTTTTTCTCTGGATATTTGCGTGGTGTCCGCTGACATCGTTGTGTCTATGGTTATGCGAGCGGTCCATATGACCGGGATGATCGTCGCCAGTGTCCTTCTTCTGTCGCTCGGCGCTGCGTGGCTTGCGCGAGTGCGGTCACGGCATATGTCAGTTGAAACGCTGCTTGTGGCGGATCGGGCGTTGCCTGCGCCCATGCTGTTTATTCTTACTGTAGGTGAGATTTACAGTATTGGTTCGATCGTTGCTTTTCCAGCTGGTCTTTATGCACACGGCGTGAGCTACGGATACTGGTTTCTAGGCTATCTTCTTCTGGCATTTCCTGTTGGATATTTTGTCGGGCCAGCCATCTGGCGCCGGGCGAAACAGTATAATGCGTGCACTTTACCCGAGGTGTTTGGACGGCATTTTGGAAGCATTGCGTTCGAGCGGCTAACAGCATGGGCATGTGTTATCGCTCTGGTTCCATGGGGACAGTTTCAGTTTATTGGTCTGCGCTCTGTTCTTGATACGATGGGCTTCTCCGCAGCGCCGGCTGCGGGGCTGGCGGGATGCGCCGTGATCGCATTTGCCTATGTGTCACTGGGCGGCGTGCGTGCTTCGACTTACGTTGCATTCCTCAAGGATGTTCTGATGCTGTTCGGCATCGTCGCTGTCGGCGTCGGTGCGATATGCATGCAATATAAACTCTCCGCCGGGCACGCTGTAATAACCACGCCGACGCTTCCGCTCCCCACTGGTAGCAGTCTTGTCTTTGCGATCAGCACGATCATTTATCAGGGCGTAGGGTTTTATTTTCAGCCCTCCGTCACACCATATTTGTTTACGGCGCGCTCGGCGCAGGCTGTGCGCCGAGCTATGGTTTTCATGCCGCTCTATATGGTGATGTATCCATTCGCCGTATTTGCGACTGTTTTTGCTCTCAGGTTTCTCCCGTCGTTGCCAAATCCAAATGCCGTGTTTTTCCATGTCGCCGCCACGCTTCTGCCTCCGTGGATCGTGGCGCTGGCAGCAGCGGGCGCATTGCTGGCTGGATTGCTGGTTCTGGCGGCGACCTCTCTCAACATCGCGGCAATGATGACGCGAAATATCGCACCAGGCTTGGGGCGTCGGCATCCTAAAAGGGCCATCAATCTGGCGGTCATTCTGTTTCTCGTGCTGGCGCTGGTCGCCACCGCGCATGCTCCCGCTATCATGCTGACGGCTCTGAACCTCAGTGGTTATGTCGGAATTCAGTTTGCTTCCCTGTGGTTCCTGATTCTGACTGGTTGGCCCGTTTCGGCCCGGATCGCGGGGCTGGGGCTTCTTTCGGGGGCAGGCGTGGCTATCGCACTGTTCGCGTCTGGGGTGTCCATTGGTGGTATCAATCCGGGGCTAATCGGCTTTCTGGTCAACTGTGGCATCGTGTTTTGTCCTCTGTGGCGCAGTCGGAGTGACGTGCGTGTTCACAATAAGAAAGATCTATTATGAGCATTGACGCTATTATAAGAGCAATTCCGAAGATTGATCTTCACTGTCATCTGGCTGGCTCTCTGAGCGCGCGGACCGTTATTGCTCTTGCAGCGAAGAACGATGTTGCTCTGCCGGTAACGGATCCAGATAAATTCTATGCCTTTACGGATTTCTACGATTTCCTGTCGCGGCTTGAGGTGATCGGCCGCTGCATGGTCACACGGGACGATTTTGCTCGCGTGTCTTACGAGGCGCTTGCGGATGGGTATCTGAAAGGAAACCTGCGACACGCCGAGTTTTTCTTTAGCCCAGATTACCATTACCCGCACGGCGTCAATTACGAGACAATGGTGGATGGTTTTGTGGATGGTCTTCGACAGGCGAAAGAGGAGTTTGGCGTTACCGGCCGCCTGATTCCTGCCATCAACCGCGAACTAGGACCGGAGATCGCGATAGCGATGGTGAGGGACGTTCTCGCCCATCGGCGGGAGGAGGTCATAGGGATCGGAATGGACTGTGCCGAATTCAAAGGACCGCCAGAGTTGTTCGAGGGGGCCTATGCTTTGGCTCGGTCTGCCGGTCTACGCTGCACGGCACATGCCTGTGAGGACAACCAGACGTTGACACAGGCACCGCCGCGCAATGTTGAAACTTGCCTTGACGTTCTGGGCTGTGACCGGATTGATCATGGCTATAATATTCTGGCGGACCCGGTTCTGACGTGTCGATGCAGGGAACAAGGTGTGCCGTTTACGGTATGCTCTCATACCTGTGTGCCGCAGCGCATGGAAAAGCGGGCTGCATCGCTGAAAGCGATGCATGATGCAGGTCTGTTTCTTGTTCCTTGTACGGACGATCCTCCGATGTTTGGGACAGATATCGGCACGACTTACGTGACAATGGCGCGAATTTTGTCACTGGGCGTGGAAGAAGTCATGAGTATGTCTCTCCGGGCCATTGAGGCTTCATGGCTTTCTGATGAGGAAAAGGTGAGCATGACGGCACACTTTCAGGGAGAAATTCAATTTCTCGCTGAAATGGATGCCTGAATATCGGAGGCGGCTAAGAAGTCTTTTTTGCGCACGGGTTCGATGGCTAACATAGTGATATTATTAACTCCACTAAAGCCACAAAAAGGGCTTTTCTAACGCTCCAACCTATAGATTGCGACCCAGTCCGGCGAAGCGGACCGTTACGCCACCAAATACGCTAAATCCATCACCCGGATAGAACATTGCAGCATCTCGTCCGCTAAGGTTATAGGCTGTATAGGCTGCAGTCGCGTAATGCTTGTTACCTAGGTTTCGAAAATCGATAAATGTACTCCACTTTTTTGAAGGAGCTTCGTACCCAAGTTTTAGACCAAATATACCATAGCTGGGGGCTTTCAATGTGTTGGCATAGTCCACGTAGTAACTGGAGGAAGACCGAAAATCGAAATTTGCGTAAAAACCTGAGCGATGAGTATATTGCAGCTCAGCTTGATACATCCAGATTGGTAACGACGGTAACCTATTGGAACCAAACACCGAATCATGACGGTAGTGGAAATCATTGGCTGTTAGCGCCTGTCGAAATCCCAGAGAACCATAACGACGTGAGTCCATAAGGTGCGTTAATAAGCCGGCCTCGACCCCTTGGTGAATGGTCGGGCTGGCATTTGAGGTCGCTGTGATTTCTGCTGTTGTATTGGTTGCGCGCTGCACGACAACGGTCAGGAG
The DNA here is from genome assembly GCA_024703675.1 of Drosophila nebulosa. Classification (NCBI taxonomy): domain Eukaryota; kingdom Metazoa; phylum Arthropoda; class Insecta; order Diptera; family Drosophilidae; genus Drosophila; species Drosophila nebulosa. The sequence continues at coordinate 23,293 of JANFPS010000039.1, forward strand.
TTCGTCACGGACCCATGTCCGATAAAGTGTTAGATTGCCTTCAAAACGACCAACTCGTCCTCGTATGCCGACTTCTACAGAATTGGCACGTTGTGCTTTGAGCGGGCCTACTGTGCCTGTATCATTATAGGGACTGCCACCCTGCACGTTATGATAATTCCATGTGACAGGAGGATCTATTAAGCGGCTAAAGTTTGCGAATACATCTATATTGGGGTTTATATTATAGAGTAGCCCAACACGCGGTGTGATGAAGACATTGTTATAGTGTTCTCTGCTTTGCAAAGAGGCATTGGGAACAAGCCGATCAACAAGGCGTATGTTTCGGTCAACCCAAATGACAGAAAATCCGCTCGTAAGCCAAAGATTTTTGAAAAGATTGAAATTGTTGCCAAAAGCGAAGACGGAATCGTGAGAGCCGCCATATTTTACGCGTTGATGTAATGTCCAGTCTTCCCGGTTCGAGGTCGTGGAAAGAACCGACGACGTATAATAACGGGAATCTCCCGATATCATATGCACGTCGCTCAGAATAAAATTGGTATCAATTTCTCGTCCGAAGAGTCTGTCCTTCCTATTATATTTGAGAGAGTTATTGATGTCGGTTGAGCGCCATAAGTTAAACTGTTTGGTATTGGTTCCATTGAAAAGAGGGTAGTCATTCCATGTAATGCCATATTCCAGTTTGGAGTTATCATCAAAAACATAGTCCGTTTTAAATCCGAGCATTGAACTGCGGGTTGGACGGCCGCCCCAGTCATTCGGGTTAATGGTGGGCGTTTTTCTGAGCTGTTCCCTGGTCAGCAAGCCACCGTAATGACCGAAGCCTTCATCCCATCGAAAGATGAGACGAGCAGAAAGTCTGTCGGTAAAATGATAACCAACATTGGCCACCACATCCGTTCGGTACATAGCAGTATAACTCTGAAAGCCCTGGCGATTGGTGCGTGCAGCCGTGACGTAATAGTCTCCCTTTTTGTGATCAAAAGTTCCGCCTTGGCTAACCTGTTCTTTCAAAGTGCCATAACTTCCGGCTTCAAAATGTGCCATAAACCCGGGGGCGGAGATCCCTGTGTGGGTTATGAAGTTAATTCCACCACCCAGTGCTGTCGCTGCGTAGTCAAAGGCATTTGCACCGTATAGAACTTCGGTGCGCTGGTAGCCGGTTGTATTAAGTCGATCCTCCTGAAAACCGCCGACGCCACTCACTGTTAGGCCGTCAACAAGATATTTCATCCCGAGGCTATATCCGCCGTAGAAGACTCCCGCTCCAGAGCCACGAATGGAAATTTTGTTGCCGGTGCTTCCTGTGGTCGCCTGAGCTAAAATGCCAGGCTGAAAAGCAAGTGTATCTTCAAGTGTTGCAGCGCGCCCTTTTTCCACATCCTTAGCGCTGATGATAGCAAATGTGCCTGGTACTTTCCGCAATCTCTTTTCTGCGGCGCGTCTGGGGCCTGTGCTGGTTACTCTTATCTCTTCAGTGTTTTTTGAGGCGACAACGGCAGAGCTTTTGATGTTGCCTTTTTTTGTATTCTTCTGTGCAGGTATGGGGGTACCTTTAACATCTTCTTGATTTTTATTTTGTAGTGATGGTTGAGAAAATGCGGGCGTAGTTATTCCGCTTAGTAAAAGAAGGCCTCCACTTACTATGCAGGGAAGTGGCGAAAATTTCTTGTTTTTCATAAGACTGGGAAATTTCAAAAAATCAGTATCATCGTCACGTAACAAGACAATATGTGGATGGGTTCGCATTGTTCGCGACATTTTATTGTGCCTTTACGCAGTAACCAGAGGCTAAAAAGGGCATAGCCCCTTACTTTTTCATGCCAGTTGCCGCTTGGAAGTTTAGGTTGTCGGTTGTTGAGACTTTCGTCGCAGCCAGTAGGGAGGGCATACAGGCTGTATTCTGTCGGAAGCAACGTTTGCTCATTTCAAAAACCTCCTTGGAATACAGTCAATTATCTCTGGATAGCACTCAGGAACTCCAGCATCGACGGAGCCACAAGGTTAGCCGTCGTCGCATGGTGTTGAATGAACCGGAGCGTGATTTTGGAAGAGTTTTTCGGTGTTGTGGCTTGTATAGAAGGCGGGCGCGGATGGCGTTCGGATATGAATAAACTAGCCAACACAAACACCGTCATTGTGCTGAGTTTATGCAGCCAGCAGCATAAACGTCATCAGCGCATAGGTTCACCCAACAGCTGCCAATCGACAGAGTTACAAAAAAGCCCGCACCGGACATCGGCAAGCACAACATCGATGTGAAACTGGCATCGGTCGGGAATGTATCATCCTTCTCACTCCGCAGGTAACATCGAAAGACGTAGCTGCATTATATTTCCACCGCAAAAGAGAGTGGTCAACAAAATAAATACGAGTCGTAATGTGCATACGAAAAAATAACATATTCGTTGTGTGTGATGATGAGGTGCCGCAAAACAATATGCCGATCTACGGCGCGCTGTCAGTTGAACGGGATAAAGAGTAAGGCGAACTGAACAGCTACGAGGAAGGTGGATTTAAGCTTGTCGTAGCGGGTCGAAATGGAATGGAATTCTTTGAATTTATTGAAGAAAAAATCGATAGAGTTTCGCTCTAGGTGGAGAACGAAATCTGTTTTTGGTTGTATTGTTCTGTTGCGTTTTAGTGGAGTGAGCGTGGTAATTCCGCGGTCTGTCAGCCTGTTCGCATCACATCCTTGTCAGCAAGGAAAGCATCTGGGTAGATGTTTTCTCGCAGTGGTTCGGCCTGAGTGATATCGGCATCCTGATTCGGTGTGATATCAAATTCCGCTGGATTACCCAGAACACCGCAAACGGCGTGGATTTTTGTAGTCAGACCGCTCCAGATTGTCCGCAGGCCTGATCCATGCCCTTTTTTGAGGGCTCGGGCAGTGTGGTGATGCGTACGTACAATTGTGCTGTTGATCATACCTCTTTCATACCAGCGACGCAGACCCCAGGTGCATGTTTTTCCAGTCACCGAAGAGGGCAGGGAGGCCAGGCCATGGAAAGCCGGCACGATAGCAATACAGCGGCCCTCCACGAACAGGCGGTTGCGCACAGCCGTGCCGCCGACATCTGCTCTCGTTGGCCGTCGCGCAAGCCATGTCACCGCATCTACCAGCCTCCCAAAAGCGGACGAACAGAGAGGACGGGGGACAGAAAGTACAACCTTTATGCGGCACACAAAGGGCCTAACCGACGACATGCTATAGCATAACATGGCGTAATTTTGGTTCATGATACGGATTGAACACACGACGAAACAGGACATTCTATCTGAGATGACAAGAATACGTCTGCAGTTGACTGTCCTGTTTGCGTTTGTGAGTGGAGGGATGAGTTTATTCTCACCTTCAGCACGAACCGCGGATATCGCCACCCTGCCGGTGGTAACACCTGTCATATTGTGTGAGGCGCTAGACAATGTCGATCTCGCGCCTACCGGCACATCATGGTGTCTGAGCCATGCGATCCGACCGCGGGATCTGTTCCGGCTGGAGAGCGTGATCAGAACTATGTTCAGGACGTCGGGGTTGCCAAACCGACATACGTCTTTTCGGCGCTTTCTTTTTGCCATGTAAGGTGCAGGCGACAAAGCCTAAGCGAAGAACAGCGCATACGTGTCACTAAAAGAAAATTAGGCTCAATCGACGTTCAGAGCTCCCAAATAGACTGCTCGCCGTTTTACAGAGTTCCGTATCGAGAAGCGGCGCAAGCAACGGTGATCAGAAAGTAAGAATTGAGCGCAGTGAGCAGGGAGAAGATTACGGTGCTGCTGGCAGGAAATACGCGCTGGATCGGATAACCGTCTGTTCGTAAACGGATGTTTATGGGTATTGCGATCCGGCGCCCACTGGTGCGACCTGCCTGCACGCTACTGAAACTAAAAGCCGGACTATCAATGCTTCAGGGAAATATGGCTTGATCATCTCCGTCTGGCGTTCAGAAAGTAAAAACACGTCACTTAGAGGTTGTTTGAGAAGCCTGCCAGATCGGTCTCGCAGGTCTTTTCGAAACTGAAAGCACTAAACTTTTATCCCAATGGCCCCGCGTTGTGCTTTCAGCCTCCCAAACCCCTCGCTAGATCTCAGCTACTGACTTTTCAAACAACCCCTTCAGCTTCAGTTCCATAGGCAAGTCTGTGAAACACATGGGGTGGTTCATTGCTGCAGATTAACAACTCCAGCGCCTCGCGTTTTGGCAAACGCGATAAGACCGCTTTCTCCTTGAGACCAAATAAGATTGAAACCATCGGTGGCTTTATGATCATGCCAACGTTTCATAAAATTGAGTAGGCCTTCTGCGTGACCGATATATGTTGGTCTTTCGGGCTGATGCGTCTCTTGCATCATTGCAGGATGAGTAGAACCTCCTGTTTCGGTCGCAGATGTTAATGTGACGGTCAGGTTTGTGATGATTTTTATGTCCTCCTTTTTACGACCTTGCATTAATAGGCACTGATGTATTTCATCTTTGAAGTGGCTTGCATGTGTCATAGTAGGTTGGTCAGTAAATATACATGAGGCGTGGCGTACAGCGAGTTTTTTTCCTGCCTCACTGATGTCGGTCCAAGCTATCGGGATAGGACCGTACGGCGGTCGGGGGACGTCCAAGGGGCCCATGACTGAAAAATGTTTACCGACATGCTGGATCGGTTTGTTATGGCGAGCGTCAACACCAGATCGTCCATTATCGCGTATGATAATGGCTTCGGCAGACCAGCTATTCCAGAGTTTATTTGTCACGTCTATGAATTCACCAGCCCGTTCGTAAGGATCATTGTCTGTCATAATAGAATTATAATGCGCAAGTGTATCGTAACTGGATACGGGAGTTGCAATCCAAGCTGTGCGGCCATTGCTGATATGGTCAATGGCTGCAAGCCGACGGGCAACGTTATATGGTTCACTGCAGCTTGTTGGCACAGGGATAATCAACTTGAGTGTCTTGGTCATTGCGGCAAGAGCAGCTGCCAGCGTGTAGTTCTCGTAAGAAAACCCATTCTGTTTAGATGATTTTTGTGAAAAACATTCTGGATCAGCGCAGAGCAGGGCATCAAAGCCAGCCGCTTCAATAATGCGGATCTGTCTTGCTACGTTGGAGAAATTTCCGGGCCATGGACGGACGGTATCTGATTGAAGATCATTTGCGAGTACACATGTCAGATAAAGAGGTTTCATTGTGTTGATCCTGACATCGCTTAGGTAAAAGCTTTCAAATTGAAATGTTCACGCAAAGTGGCACCTGTATAGGCTGTTCGATATAGGCCGCGTTTTTGCAGGATCGGGATGACTTCATCCACAAACAGGATGTTGGCCTCTAGGGAGGGCCACATGAGCGTGAAGCCGTCACAGCCTTTGCTCGTAAACCATTCGCTTATAAGGTCCGCCATATCCATAGGAGTTCCTGCATAAGCGAGATGAGCACCTTGCCCAAGAACTTGCCGGGGCGTGAGCCTATGCTTGCGGATAAGGTCAAGATAAAGGTCTGAGCGCCCCCTCATGCCATTGGTGCTTCCCTTGGGAGGTAAAAGTTCAAGGGGGATAGGCTCATCCTGAGGAAGTGTGGTGAGGTCAATTCCTACCATTTCCCGCATGCGGCTGGCGTTTCCCTGATCTGGGCCTGCACGCGCGGCCAGAAGATCTTCAGCTTCTGAACGCGTGTGGCAAACAATTGGCATAAGGCCGGGTAGGATGTTGGCTTCGTGTGGCGCACGTCCCAGCGTGGCCATCCGCTGGTGTATATCTGAGTAAAAATCCTGTGCGACCGTGAGAATAGGCTGTGCAGTGAAAATAATTTCTGCCCAGTGCGCTCCAAAATCTCGTCCTGCTTGTGATGAGCCCGCTTGCATTCTTACAGGCTGACCTTGAGGAGACGGGGGCATGTTTATATCTCCCTTGACTGTAAAACAGTCCCCCTGATGATCAAGGGTATCTATTCTGTTCGTGTGGGAGCCAGCCCATAAACGGGTGACAATCTGAACAACCTCATGGGCCCGTGCGTAGCGAGTATCATGTTCAAGGTGCTCTTTTTTACTATAATTTTGAGAAACCTTGTCGACAGCCGTTGTCACCATGTTCCAGCCAGCTCGTCCATTACTGATGTGATCGAGGGACGCAAACAGACGTGCCAGATCATAGGGCTCGTTGTAGGTGGTGGAGACGGACGCGATGAGTCCGATATGGCGGGTCATGGTGGCGAGCGCAGAGAGCACCGTGAGTGGCTCCATGGAAAAACCGGCTCGATAAATATAAAAGTCAGCCATGAACAAGGCGTCCATCAAGCCGCGTTCCGCAAGCTGGGCACGTTCTTCCAGTTGCCTGATATCAAATAACCGACAGGGACTTTCTCCTGGCAGGCGCCAAGCTAAATCCAGCCAGTCGATGCATGAATTGAAGTGAATTTCTCTATCGCGCATGATTCATGCTTTCAGGCTTCTTCTTGTCAGATAAAGCAGATAAGGGGCGCCGATCATTGCGATAACAGCGCCGGTAGGGAGTTCAGCAGGTGCGATTATGACGCGGGCCAGGCAATCTGCCGCACCAACCAGAACTGCGCCGATAAGGGGAGCGAGAAGAAGATTTGGTCGTGTAAGGTGGCCCACAAGTAATCTGGCCATATGGGGGGCGATGAGTCCGACATAGCCAATCGGGCCCGTGCATGACACGCAAAGGGATGCAACAGCAATGCCGATACCACCAGCCAGAAGGCGCGTTGTGTTAACATCAAGCCCGAGGCCGTGGGCACTTTGATCGTTTAGGCAAAGTAATCCGATACGCTCTGCTATCAGCCATACGCAGGGGAAAGCTACCACCAGTGTGACAGCGAGAAGAGAGGTGGTTGACCACGATGTTCCATAAGGGCTGCCGATCAGCCAGATGAGTGGATTTCCTGTAAAGCGGGACTGAATGAGTAAGATCTGAGTGAACGCACCACACAAGGCAGCCACTGAAATACCGATAATACTAAGCCGTCCGGGAGAAAGACCCAGGTGCCACGCCATTGCATAGACAGCACCGCCCGCACATAGCCCACCACACAGGGCGGAAAGACCGATTGCGTAAGGCGGAGCTGCAGGAACAAGAGCCAGCAGGAGGAGAGAAGCCGCTGCCGCTCCACCACTGACACCGACAACGCCGCTATCCGCCAAAGGATTACGCAGCACGGCTTGAAAAAGCGTGCCTGCCAGTGCAAAACCTGCCCCGACAAAAAGGGCATTACATAAGCGTGGCAGACGAATATTCCATACAATACGCTCTGCTATACTGCCTTTTGCGCCATGAAGCGCTTGCAGTAATTGAGAGACTGACAGCGAATAGCCGCCGACCCATGCAAGTCCGGCTATCAGCAACAGGATAATCAGAGACAATATGAATACTCCGATAAGCCACAAGGGAGCGTACGTAATACGGGGGAGAGAAAAGCGAGATGTCTGTCCCTCATTCAGAATAACTCCATGGTCCCCGTGCGATTGGTGCAGAACCAGCCAAAGCAGGAAAGGTGCTCCAATCATGGCAGTAACCGCGCCCACTGGAGGCGTATCAGTCAAGCTGCCAAGTTGATAGGTCAACGTATCGGCCGCAAGAAGGAGCGATCCTCCCCATAAGATGCAGGCTGGCAGTATGATCGCGTGCCTTCTGATCCCTGTCTGTTTGACCAGATGCGGCACGACAAGGCCGACAAAGCCGATTGGTCCAGTCACCGCAATGGTTATGCCGTTCAAGATCAAGATAAGAGCAAAGACTATACCGCTAACCAGACGCGTTTTTTGGCCCAGTCCACGCGCTGCGTCACTGCCTAGCCGTGCGACATCAAGCTGGTGGGCCATGAGCAATGCAAGCAAGAGGCTTACGGTAATCCACGGCCAGACAAGTTGCAGATTGTCCCATCCATTTTGTCGAAGTGAACCCGCGTTCCAGCCGATAATCTGACGAGACTGCTCTTCGTGCAGAATGAGAAGGGCTTCCGTTAGACCATTAAGAGACATACCGACGAGCAGGCCACTTAGCAGCATACGTAATGGGGGGGCACTTCTCCCCCCTGCAATCAACCCCACAAGAAGAACAGCACAAAGTCCGCCGCTTATAGATATAAGGAACGGGTGGTCGGCCATAAGGAGGGGTGCAAAAATAACAGCCAGGACAATAAATAGAAAACTGCCTGCGTGAATGCCCAAGAGACCAGGAGAGACAATCGGATTTCGTAGAATGCTTTGCGTCAGCGCGCCTGAGACAGCAAGAGCACCTCCTGCGATACACCCCATAATAGCTCGAGGTAACCTGAATCCCAGAATGATGTCCGTCGTCAGATTTTTCTGAGTGTTAAAAAAGGCGTTAAGTATGGCTGCAAAATTGATGGAAGCTTCGCCTTGGGTGATATTGAGAGCAAATGTAAAGACGAGCGCCACTGCCCCACATAAGAGTACGATGTATTCGCTTTGCCGCTGTTTGGTCATCATGATTGGAACGCAGAAACAACATCTGCCTGAAATAAACGTGTGCTCAGGGGAGCATTATGGATAAGACGATAAGGAATGGAATGTAGACGTTTTTCACGGACAAAGCGCAGATTACGCCAGATGGGAGTTTGAATAAGCCGCTCCATTCCTTTTTCGTTGAAGGGCATGTAAAGGAAGTCGGCATTTTCAAACTCCATAAGCGTTTCAACGCTGGTGACGGTAAATCCTTTCTCACGGTAGCGTTCATCATGGCAGGCGTAGGAAAAACCAAGCCTTTTCAATATTTGGGCGGGTAGGGCGTTCTGGTTGAACAGCATAATTTCCGCACCACGGGCTCCGGCATTGATGGCGCCTAACACGACAGGTTTTGATGTTAGTCCAAGGGGCGCGAGCCTTCGGTATCCCGTGTCCAGTGCAGTATCGAGCATTTTGCAGAAATGGTCTGCTTCTGTTGCCCGCCCCACAAGTCGCGCAATGGTGCGCAGATTGGACAGCATGGTGGTGAACTGGTCAGAATGTCCTGACGGATAAGATGCGAAAGCAGAGACGGGAGCAATCTCTTTTAGCAATGAGAGGTTTTTTTGAACATTGGTTATATTGCCCAGAATAAGATCTGGCTGCAGAGCCATGATCAACTCGATATTGGGGCTGGAAGACAAACCGAGGTCCTGCACGGAATATGAGAGTTCAGGCGCTGAGTTTCCTGTAAATTTACGATAATTTGTCGGGCTGGTAACGCCAACAGGCTGTACGCCGAGGGCTAACAAAAATTCGATACTCTGCTGGTCTAATGCCACGACACGGCTGGCGGTTTTGTCCACACATGTCTCGCCAAGATCATCATGTATGCAGTGATCTTCTGCTTTGGCATTGCAGAAGGGGATAAGGCTTAGGAGCATGCTCCCCAGAATATGTCGTCTGTAATACGTCATGATGTCTTGTCCGTTCGCAGGGGAAGGAGGCGACCGGGAATGAACCACGGACGACCGGTGGCTGAATCTGTGTGAATTTCAGCCTGTATGCCGAATACCTGTTCCAGTATTTTCGGTGTCACCACTCTGGAGGGCGTGTCATCTGCGTGAATTGTACCGTCACGTAGTGCAATGATACGATCAGAATAACGTGCTGCCAGATTCAGATCATGGAGCACCATGACAACAGTGCGTCGGGAATCCCGGTTCATGTGCTGAAGGAGGTCGAGCACCTCAATCTGATGGCTGATATCAAGATATGTGGTGGGTTCGTCCAGAAACAGAATATCGGATTGCTGGGCCAAGGTCATGGCAATCCAGACCCGCTGACGCTGACCGCCTGAAAGCTGCTCGGCAGGGCGTGCAGACAGTTCCTTCACGGACGCCATCTCCAGGGCCTGATCTATGGCTCGTTCATCTTCCTGAGAGCGCAGACCTGTAAAACCAAGATGAGGAAAACGACCCAATGCAACCAGCTCTCGGACACTGAGCCCCTCAGGGACGAGAGGGGCCTGTGGCAAAAAGGAAAGGCGTCTGGCTGTGGCACGGGAACCAGTGTGACGGATTTCCTGTTCGTCAAGAAACGCCTTTCCACCCTTTAGCCGGATTTGACCAGCAAGGGCTTTAAGGAGAGTTGATTTTCCGGAGCCGTTGGGCCCGACGAGTGAAATCATAGTCCCGCACTCTATGGAGAGTGTGAGCTGCCGTATGACGGAGGTCGTCTGGTAGGCGATTTCAATCTTTTCTGCGCGAATAATGGGCATGCAGATCAAAATTTCATACCGATGGAACCTGAAATTGTCCGTCGGCCAACATAATCGCAATAACTGGAGCTCAGGCAGCCGCCAATGGCTTTGCGGTCTGCCAAATTGGTGGCCGACAGCGTGAGTTTCAGATGTTTCCACGGAGATGGAACTGTCGCAAAATCATAGGAGATCATGCCGTCTACCAGGACATAGTCTGGAATACGCATGGCGTTGGCGCCATCTGCAAACATCCGGCCCATGTAACGGGCCCCTCCGCCAATGGAAAGCCCCTTCATGGCACCAGATGAAAAGCGGTAGTCGAGCCAACTTGTAACCATATTGTTGGGAGTATCTGTAGGAATATTTCCCTGATAGCCGTCATTACTACGTGTAACCCGTGCATCCATATAAGTGTAGCCGATGGTTGCATTCAGTTCATTTGTGAGGCTGATTTTACCTTCTAACTCCACTCCTCTGACACGCACTTTTCCCGTTTGAACCGAGAAGTTTCCGCAATCAAAAAGCTGCGGTGCTGCCGAGCAGGTATGGGCATTATCCGCTGTGGTGACATTTGTGCGTTCCAGATTGAAAAGAGATGCAGTGAAAAGGCTGTTCAGCCCTTTCGGCTGGTATTTGGCACCTACCTCAATCTGCTTGCCTATGCTTGGTTTGAAGGCCTGATTAAAATAGTCGGTTCCGCTGGTAGGTTCGAATGAGGTTGAATAACTTACGTAAGGTGAGAGACCAAAATCGAATAGATAGACCAGGCCAACACGGCCGGTAAAAGCATGGTCTTTTTGGGTGCTGTCGCTATTGGTCAGGTAGTTGTCAGTTTTTGTTCTTGCCCAGTCCTGGCGCAAGCCAGCTAGAAGTCTCCATTTTCTGAATGCGATTTGATCCTGAGCATAGACACCGTACTGCTCCTGAATAAGCGTGTTATCAGACCGCTTAATCAAGGTGGGGATGGTCAAATTACCGTAAGTTGGATGGTTTAGATCCAGATTAAGAGCCGCACTGGTACCCTGACTGGTCATATTGTCTGAGCTGAAAATACGATAGTCGAAACCAGCAACAATGGAATTATGTATTGGGCCAAGTGCGTACCTGTAAGCCAGGTTACTATCAACTTCGATCCCCTCCGTTGTGGCAGTTTGATACATGGCTGTGCGGGAAATGGTCTTCTGGTCGGCAAGCAGGCTGCCGGGCGAGAGGGTGTGGGTGTTCGTATCCACGTACATCAACCGCGTATTCTGACGAAATTCCAAATTTTCGATAATTTTTTGATGAAAATCATAGCCAAAGGAGGCCTGTTTCCTGTTGTAGTCGCAGTAGGAGCGATCACACGTGTAAATATAGCGACGGAAGCGGCCATTCACGTTGGGCAGGATGGTCCCTACAGACGGTAGATAACCGCTTGAGTTACCTTGGGGGTCGATCTGCAAATTGACCATGACGGTCAGCGATGTTTTTTGGGTCGGCGTCCATTTTAACGATGGTGCCAGCGCAAAACGTTCTGGTGTGCCGTAGTCACCTTTAAGGCCCGCCTTGCGGGCAATCGCTTCAATACGGTAGGCAAAATGCCTATCCCTCAGCGTGCCTCCAACATCCACATTGCCTTCATAAAGATTGTAGGCACCGATATTGATGCGGCCACTCTGGAAAGTTTCTCCTGTGGGACGCTTGGTGACCATATTAATGAGACCGCCTGAGCCATTCTGGCCATATAAAACAGACGCAGGACCTTTCAGTACTTCCACACGTTCAAGGAAGTAAGGATCCACTTGGGCAACAGCAAGCGTACCCGAGGGCGTTAACTGTAGGCCATCCTGATAAATATTGTTGATACTGTAAAAGCCACGAATGCGGATGCGATCAAAATAGGTCGTGCTAGGCTGAACACCGCTCACCACGCCAGGAGTGTAGCGTAGAGCGTCTGCTAGTCTCTTGGGTTTGAGGCGCTCCATTTCCTCGGCAGTGATGACGTTGATAGTTTGAGGCGTTTCTATCAGCGAGGTGTCCGTCTTGGTCGCTGTGGCACTACGTTTGGCAACAAAACCTTGCACGGGGCCCCACGCAGACTCACTCGATCCCCTAACGGAGACAGGACCAAGCGCAATGGCGCCATCGGGCATGTAAGCTGCAGTATTTGTGGGATCTGCCATAAGGGCGGCGGCATTTGTCGAGATAATGCGCGTACGGAGACCAGTACCAGAAAGCAATGTTCTAAGTGCTTGCGATGGAGGCATTACCCCGGAAACGGGTGAGGACATTTTGCCTTGCGCCAAAGAAGACGGGTAACTGATCTGCCACCCAGTTTGGTTTAGAAACGCATTTATTGCTTCTGGAAGAGGTTGGGCTGGAAGCGAAAATTTTTCGCTTTTTTCTAGATTCACCGTGGATAGTGGCGCTCCTTGCGCTCCTTGCGCTCCTTGCGCTGCTGCCTGTGCGCAAGCCTGTTGTGGTTCCAATGTAACAAAGGCGCAGCTTAAGAGAGAAGGGGTGAGCAAAGCGTGTATTAAGTATCTGTGGTGACCCGTTTGCCCGTAAGTTGCTACGCCCATTACGTTTCCGGAGCTTTTTATCACTATTTACACCTTTTTTCTGGCGATTTTCCTGCGTTGTCCGGCACGCAAGTTTCGTTCTTTCATCTCCTTGACGTTTCAGCCGCACTAAGTCGGAAAAAAATAGCGATATTTTTGAGTAGACGTTGCGAGGTTGGTAACGCCACGTGACATCGATGTGTCGCCCCTATTTTTTGATTGCAATTAATAATCACAATCAATAATGGGTGCAGGGTATTCGGGAAAGTGCACCTGTTATTTCTCAGGGTAGTTTGCAGGGTGGGAGTATGAGCGGATGTCTCCGGCGCTGAACGTTATCTTCAGATTGCGCCGCCAGTCTCTTATTCTGTCGTTGTTAAGGATTGTAAGAGATCCACATACGGCTGAAGATCTGGCGCAGGAAGCCTATATTCGCGTATGCCGAGCGCTAGAGACTGGAGGTGTGGAACGTGTGGAGCCCTTCCTGCATCAGACAGCCCGTAATATCGCGTTTGATCATCAGAAGCGGTGCAAGGCGCGCAGAAAAATAGAAGCCGTTTCGCTTGATGATCAAATGGTGGACATTATTGCAGATGACACACCGTCCGTTGAGCGGATATTGCAAGACCGGCAACGGTTGAAACTGCTCCGGCAAACGGTATCCCGGTTGCCACGTAGAACACAAATTGTAATGCATCTGAGCCGTATAGAAGGGTGGACCAACCGCAGGATTGCAGCCCACCTAGGGGTTTCTGAACGTACTGTATTTAACGATCTGAAAATGGCGCTGGCGCATTGTGTTGAGCAGATGGGCGGATTTGATGGTGATTGATCTGTCGTGTCAGATTTTATTTTCTTTGCCTGTTTGTGAAGTGGAAAGCGTCTAAGGTATAATACTTCCAGCACGCAGCACGAATTACGGGCATTGGATAGGTTTAAGTGGAACAGGACAATTCATCCAAGGACAGGCTTGACAGCGAAAGCATGGATAATGCCAAGCTGCAGGACGAAGCATTGGAATGGTTTGTAAGGTTACGCGGTCAAGAAGTAGATCAGCCAACGCTCCATGCTTTTGAGGGCTGGCATGGCCGTAGTTCCCGTCATGCTCAAGCATATTTAGCTATTGAAGCAATGTGGCAATCCAGAGCTTTCGAGAATGCCATAGGTGAGTTTTCCGAGGTTGCAGGTGTAGAGAGGATTCACAAGCAAAAATCCAAGCGTGGCAGGCCATTAAAACAGTACGTCTGTTTAGCCGCTGCTGGGCTCGCGGCTGTAATAGTATGTGTATGGACGCTTCCTGAGGTTATTCTTCACTGGCGCGCGGATTATGTTACGGTGGCGGGACAGCAAACTGGTGTTGTTCTCCCAGATGGCTCAAAAATGACGATGAATACAGACTCTGCTGTAGCGATCAATTTCCATGATGGGCATCGGGAGGTAACTCTTTTGCAAGGAGAAGCCTTTTTTGATGTCCGGCATGATGCCATGCATCCATTTCTGGTAACTGGACCATTTGGTATTACAAAAGTTACAGGAACCGCTTTTTCCGTTAGGACTGATAGGCAGCAAGATCGCGTTATTCTGGAACGGGGGCATGTTGATGTGCGGTTGCGTAGTGGAGACGGAGGGCACACGCAGCTTGATCCTGGGGAAATGGTGACAGCATCTTATCAGCAACTTTCAGGAGTAAAGAAGTCCGATCCATCTATAGCTTTGGCGTGGCGTAATGGTCGTCTTGTTTTCGATGCTCAGCCATTTACGGATGTTGTGCATGAGTTATCCCGCTACTATGCTGGAAGAGTTTTCATCATAAAGAATGGGCTTGAAAAAAGTCTGGTTAGCGGAAATTTTAGATTAGATGATATAGGAAGCGCGTTTCGCACTCTTTCCGAGTCCTGTGGGGTCACAATTACATATTTGCCAGGCGGTACAATTCTTTTCCGTTAATTTTGATCCTTATTATGTGATAAAAATCAAAAACTCCTCTACATAAATTCTGCAATTGGAGGCTTTTTGATTACTATATACTCGGGGGGCGGCTGCGTGAGGAGGACTCCAAGCGCTTAGAAACGGCTAATATGACACCTCCCGCTCCAAATTCTGTAATTTGACGACACGTCGCAGCAAGGGCCCAGGGCACTGCGTAGAGACCTTGTCTAGTGGTAAAACGCCTCACTTTGGTTAAAATGCTGAGTGCGCAACACCAAAACGGATTATCAGTCTGCGTATCTCGAAGCAGAAAACATCCCGACAAAATTTCATTAATTGTTCTCTGGTTTTTTCAAGTTCAATTTTCGAACAAGAAAATCCATTATATGATTACGAAGATCCGAATAGCCTTTCTGGTGATGTATTTCTGCCCGTGACCTCTCCTTGGGGAGAGGGTTCTGAACAACTTCTGCTATATGTGCGTTTGGCCCTGAGCTCATTAACAAAAGGCGATCAGCTAAAAGAATGGCTTCGTCGATATCGTGAGTAATCATGAACACGGTTTGGTGTGTTTGTGCGCAAATATTCAGGAGTTCATCTTGAATTACGCCTCGTGTGAGAGCGTCAAGCGCACCGAAGGGTTCATCCATCAGCAGCAGTTCCGGCGTTGTCGAAAAAGCACGGGCTATGCCCACACGCTGTCGCATACCGCCAGAAAGTTCTGATGGGCGCTTATGCATGGCTTCTTTCAGACTGACCAGACCCAGATAATGTTCCGTCATGTTTTTCACGTCACCGCGCTGCATGCCAGGATGGCGGGCCCGTATAGCCATGGCAACATTCTGCTCAACCGCCAGCCATGGCATAAGGGCATGCCCTTGAAACACAACGCCCCGATCAAGTCCTGGCCCTCTGATCGTATGGCCATTTATTGAGACTTGCCCCGAAGAGGCACTTTCAAGGCCCGCCAGAATGTTGAGGATTGTACTTTTTCCACACCCAGAATGTCCGATCATGCAAACAATTTCGCCACGATCAATACTGAATGAAATATCTGAGAAAACTGGCGCACCGTCGTTTGTGTAGCGTTTCTCTAGGGTATCAACAACGACAAGATGGTCGGGTTTATTCGGCTCATTCTGCATAACTGACGCTCCGTTGAAGAGCCGTGAACGCTGTATCCAAAATCATTCCTGTTACACCAATGAGTAACACAGCGAGAATAACATTGGAGAGTGAAAGATTATTCCATTGGTTCCAGACAAAATACCCGATGCCAGAACTCCCGACGAGCATTTCTGCTGCCACAATCGCTAGCCACGCAATACCGAGCCCAACACGCATACCTGTGACAATGGTTGGGGCCGCTGCTGGAAGAATAATAAGCCATAAGCGTCGAGCCCAACCAAGTTCCAGTGTGCGCGCGACGTCAAGCCACTCCTTTCGTAATCTGCTGACACCAAAAGATGTGTTGAGTAATATCGGCCAAATGGAACAGATGAAGATTACAAAAATACCGCATTCTTCAGCATCTTTAATGGTGTAAAGAGCAATTGGCATCCATGCCAGTGGTGAGATGGGCCGCAGAATCTGAATAAATGGATTTAGCCCGGCCCGTAAAATGGGCAGTTGACCTAACAAAAGACCTAAAGGAACGGCAACAATCACAGCAAGTCCATATCCGATAAGAACCCGGTACAGTGAAGCGCCTAACTGCCATCCAATTCCGCGGTTATTGGCATTTGTGTTATGAAAGGGTGATTTCAATTCTTGCCATGCATCGACGGCAAATTGTCTTGGTGAGGGGAAATTGTGGCTAGCTTTCTGTGTTGATGGTGTATGGCCCATCAACATCTCATATTCTGCATTCTGTGCTGAAGAACTTCCGACATGAGTCTCAAACGGGAGTGTCAGGTATTGCCATGTCAGCAACAAAGCTAAAGCAAGGAGAACGCTGAGTACAAAACTTTTTAATTTATCAGTTCTCCTCATCATGGTTGGGTACCCACTGCTGATGAAGGTAACTGCGGAGGAAAAGTTTCTCCTAAAATTTTAAATGCCGGGTAATTATTGTCGTCCGGTAATGGGAGGTCAGCTAAAGCGAGGGCGGACGCTTGATGGCGGACATCAGGCAGAAGAAAAACCTGCTCCACAGTTTTCTGGCTATCAACAGTGGAAGGAATGTAGCCCCAGCGTTGCATTTGTTCCATCATCCATAATCCAGAAGAATAATAGGGAAAGGGGCTAAACTCAGCACGATGTGGATTGTCCTGAACTTTTCCCAGACCGTCGGCATAGTGCCCGGTTAGTCCTTGCCGAATGACCAGTTCAGAATGGTTCAGGTATTCTTGTCTGGAAAGGATCTGCGCGGCTTCAAGGCGATTTTCCATTTTATGCATGAAGGCGGCAGCGCGGATCATGGCACGCTGTACCGCAGCATAAGTGTTGGGATTTTCCGTAATAAACTCTTCTGTCATGCCAAGTGCGCAGCAAGGGTGACCATCCCATATCTCGGCGGTCAGAATATGTAAAAATCCGATTTCCTCTATTACTGCACGTTGATTGAACGGCTCCGGACCTAGAAAACCATCAATATTTCCGGCGCGGAGATTCGCGACCATCTCAGGCGGTGCAGTTACACGAAGTGTCACATCATGATCAGGGTCCAGGCCGTAGTGGGAAAGGTAAGCCCTGAGCATGAGGTTATGCATTGAAAATTCAAAAGGAATAGCAAAAGTCATTCCTTTCCAATTTTGTGGATCGCGACGGTTTCTATGCTTTAGTGACAGTGTGATGGCTTGCCCGTTAATATTTTGCATCGTGACAGCACGAACAGGGTGCGGGGTGTGTCCCGCCCCTGTTGAAAGAGCAAGAGGCATGGGAGAAAGCAGATGCGATGCGTCAAAATTACCGTTCAGGAGGTTATCCCGTATAAGAGCCCAACCTGCGGTTTTTTTCAGATCAACTGTAATCCCTTCATCCTGAAAAAAACCTTTTGCCTGCGCCATAATAAGCGGTGCTGCACAACTGATCGGCACAAAACCAATTTTCAGAGTATTTTTTTCAACCGGACGTTTTGTCGCGGCAAGTGAGGGTGTCGCTGTTCCAAGGAGTGCTGCGCCTAACGTGCCAGCTATGAAACCTCGGCGAGACAAGCCATGTAAGCCACCACATGGGCATGGAAGAACGGGAACAGTCGTCGTGCACGCCAAGCTGGATGACCCTGTTTGCAGCAAAGAGCGATTTGAATTTGGTTTCATGCAGTCAGGCTTTCAGCGTTGCCGTAATGATGCCGCCCTGCTTCTGCTGCATAAGCAGTCGGAAGGGTGTCGCCTCCACAACATCCCATTCGGCCCGTGGGTCAGGTGTACCCCTTAATTCCAACGGCATAATCCGGCTTTTCAGGCGAATGGGAGGGCTGGTATGCTGATAACCAGCGTGTGGCAGGCCCAGAAGAGAGTGCGCAATGGCATCGGCTTGAGCGGCGATTGGTGCAATATAGCGGCACGTCTGCCCATTCAGGCTGATACAATCTCCCAAAGCATAAATTGATGGGTTACTTGTCCGGAGTGTTGCTTCGTCAACAATAATACCCTGTTTGGTTTGAAGGTCTGCCATATGGGCTAACCTTAAATCAGTTTCCAGGCCGATCGTGGAAATAACAATTTCAGCGTCGCACTTGTTTCCTGATGAGAGAATAATAGTTTTACCAGCAGGGGAAGGTTTAACAATATCAACTGTTGTATTGGTTATGATTGTGACGCCACGTTGGCGCAAGCGTTGCTGCAACAGCATTCCTGCCTGGGATGGAAGCAGAGATTCAAGCGGGTAGGGGCCTTGAGTGATGAGCGTAACATCATGCCCAGCCGTTGCCGCATCTTCTGCGAGTTCACAGCCAACCAGTCCTGCGCCAACAATGACAATACGACGCGATTGTAAGCCGATTTGCGCGCGGAGCCCTAACCAAGCATCAAGCGTGTTGATACGCCAAACCACGTTGGCGGGAAGGGAGGGCAGAGAAATAGGTCTGGCACCTTGCGCCAGCACCAAGCTTTTGTAACGGAGCGTACCGCGTGTAGTACGTAAGCTCCGCCGTGAAGCATCCAGCCCGACTGCGACAGTCTCGGTCATCAGGCGAATATTCAAACGGGCTGCAGCCTGCAGGCCGGTTTCTTTGCGGAGTTTTTCGTGTGTCAGGTTGCGGGAGAGAGCGACTGAAAGTTCAGGCTTTGTATAAATATCGCCGGAACAGGCGGTCACCAGCGTGATGGGCACCGTTGCATCCAGTTCACGCAGTTTTCGGGCTACACTCCACCCAGCTGTGCCTCCCCCAAGAATAACGATGGAATCAGTTCGCGATCGTGTAATCACCGGTGCCACGATAGGTTGCTGCGCAGAGGATGAGCTTGGACTGTAAAGCTCGAAATCTGCTTTTGTGACACCGCATAACGGGCAATACCAGTCATCAGGAATATCTTCAAAGCGCGTGCCGGGCGCTATGCCACTATCCGGATCCCCTTTTGCTTCGTCATAAATCCATCCGCAAACTGTGCAGATATATGTTCTGACAGAAAGATCTTCTGGAAGCCTCGGGGATGAAGGTGTCACGATGGCAACTCCTCTTTGGCGAGTTGCGCCATTTCTGACCGCAAATGCTTGATGGCAGGTGTCACGATTGCGACGAACTGGGCTTCCCGCATTCTCCTTTGCGGTGCTGCACTGCTTAGATACCCACGTGCCCCCTGATGCAACATTGCTGATTGCGCCGCACGCAAGGCAAGTTCAGATCCCTGCTCGCGGACATCAAGAATATTCAGAAAATAGTCTTTCCCGGGATTTTTTGGAATTTGCGCCAGTTTCAGAACGCGCTCAAGCAAATCATTCAGTTCTGCTTGAACGGAATCAGGACGATCTTCCAGATACTGATTCACATGGCCCAACGGCCCCTCAACAGCACGCATACTGTCGATAGCACCCTGAATGATCCCGACAGCCATGCCGCACTGAAGCAGGAGAAACGGAATTCTAATATGTTGCAGCAGGGCTCTCGCTGGGGCAGCGATAACGTCCCGATCAGGAATAAAGTGGTTTTCCAGCCGAATACCCCAGGTGCTGGTTCCTTCCATGCCTGAAAAATGAGGACATTTGAAAAGCATATTCGGTTTATCAAACCAAAGGAGAAAAAGCACTCTCTCAGTTTCATGAGCATTCAGGCTTGCAACGGCTCCGCAATACTGTCCAGGTGCAATATGACTAACCCAAGGGAGTGTGCCACTTACGGTATATCCACCTGAAACAGGGGTGGCGTGTAGGGCAATTTTTTCAATTCCCGCCTGCGCCTTGATGGGGTTGGAAAGAGCTGTTCCGCCAAACTGTTCAGCCGCAAGATGTTGCCTGAGCAATGTGTCGTGCAATGCTGCTTCAGGCGCTGCAGCAAGATAAAGTGCACAGGCCATGTGGCACCACACAAGAAAGCCAGTTGAGCCGCATACACGCGATACTGAAGCTACTCCCTGGATAGCTTGGGCGAGATCCGGGTTTGCCCTGTTGGAGAAAGGAGAGAACAGCCCTGCATTTGCAAGGTCTTTTAGAATATCAAGCGGATAATAACCTTCCAGATCAATTTTGACCGCAAGTTCTGTCAGGCGATCAGTAGCAATCTGGTTAATTCTGCCCAGCACATCGTTCCCTTCTTTGCCAGCGAAGAGCGGTAATGAGGGGCGCATATCAGGTGATGACTTGGAGAGGTGCTGGGTCATGATTATGGTTCAGTCGGTCAAGCTGACGGTCAGCGGGACCGGGTTGCGGAGTGTGTTGGCGACCGGTGAGAATGTATTGGCATGTGCGACAATCTCGTCGAGAACAGCGCGTGGTGCATCTCCTTCTACGTTAACGCGGACGCGAACCTGCTTGAATCCCATTTGCTCAGGTTTACGGTCTGCACCACCCGCGCCCCAGGCGGCTGTATTTCCAATGTCACCTTCCAGCCAGAGTTCAAGTTTGCTCAGCTTGACCTGGCGGTATGTTGCAACGGCAGTAATGCCGACTGCCAGACACCCGCCGAGGGCCGAAAGTACGATTTCACCCGGGGCTGGCGCGGTATTCTGGCCGAAGAGATGCAGGGGTTCATCAACTACAACCGGCGCGTGGTCTCCCACATAACTGAGAGTCCGGTATTGTCCTTCGGTCACTGTATGAACCTTATTAGTCCCAAAATTATCAGGGTTGGCTTTGCCTTTTTCAGCAAATTTAAGAAGACCATCCCGGTCAATCGGACGAAGATATGTGGTTACAGTTGATGTTTCAGGCATTTCCCACTCCATAAATAACGATTAAAAACGTTATTATCATTCCATATCGTTATTTATGGGTATACCGGTCAGTCTATGTCGTCAACAGCCAAATTGCATGGTAGGAAAAGACCATGGATCACACTCTTTCTCTTCTCCTGCCGACCTACGCGCCTGAAACAGAAGGTTCCGCTTCAAATCGGGATGCCGGGGATGCACTCGTCACGGCTGCTATTTGGCTGTTCTGTAGGAACGGCATAAAAAACACTGGCGTCGAAAAAATCATCTCTCGCGCAGGTGTCTCAAAGATGACGCTTTACAACCGCTTTTCGACCAAAGAAGGGTTGGTTGCAGCCGCCGTGGAGAAGGAAGCTCAACAGTGGAGAGATTGGCTTTTTTCATATGTAAATGGCGGAGAGGCTGATCCGCACTATGGGCGGATACCATTGGTTTTTACGGCTTTGTTCGAGTGGTTTTCACGGAAGGACTATTTCGGTTGTCTGATCATGAAAGCAGCCATTGAATTTGAAGGAGAGTCCCCAGAAATCACGCGGATATTTAATGCGCATAAAACAGCAATGAATGGGTTTCTGGTCGATTTATGTGAGGATGTAGGTTTAAGAGAAAGTAATATCCTTGCATCTATGTTAATGACCCTCATAGATGGAAGCATTATTAAGTCTCTTCTTGCAAAAGATCCGAGGTTTGGTTTGGAGGCAGGAGCAATGGCAAAAATCATACTTGATTCATTTTTGATTGCGCCAATATCCACTGAATGAAACTGTCGATATGTCTTTTCTTGTTCAGAGGCGTAGAAAGAAAATAACCTCGTCTGCTTTTTATTGGCTTATTATTCAAGACAATAACCTGATTTGTTTCTACTAAATCATCAATCAGAGGCCTCCAGCCCAGTGCAATGCCTTGGTTCTGTAAAACTGCTTGAAGTAAAAGTGGGTAATTTCCAAAGAAAAGGCCATTCTTTGAATATGACTTTAAAGAGCATGATGCATCGACCGCTTGAAACCAGTCTGCCCAGGTAAACCACTGGTGGTCAGGGCCGCTTAAATGTAAAAGCTTTGCTTCAAGCAGATCGTGTGGATGGTTAAAGGGGCCGGCTACCTTCAAATATACTGCACTGCAGATAGGAACAATTTCTTCCTGAAATAGGCAGATAGTCGATATATCGTGTGTTTGCGGCTTTTCCCCGAAAAGAATGGAAACATCATGCTGGGTGTTTCGATGGTCTATCCTGGCATCTCGTCTAGCTTGTGTTGTCAGGAGGCTGACATCAATGTCTGGATGTTTTTCTTCAAAGTCTGACAAACGGGGCAAAAGCCAGTTTGCTGCAAATCCGTAATCGGTCAGAATTGTTAGTGTTTCACGAGAACTGCTGCCGTGAATTATTTCCATGGTACCATATAACTGAGTCAGCACATCAGTTGTCGTCGTATGTAATATTTGGCCGTAGCGGGTGGCTGAAACGCCCCTATGGCGCCGCTCAAACAAGACAACTCCTAAAAGCTTTTCCAGTTGCGCAACCTGCTGGCTGACTGCGGGTTGGGTCATGCCAAGCTCAAGTGCCGCCGTGCTGAAGCTGCCACATCGACCGACAGTCTCAATCAGGCGAAGTGAGCGTAACAGATAGTCTGCTTGATTCGGTGTCATAAGGCGTGCTTATACAACATATATAAACGTAGATGCATCAAAAATAACGGAATAAATGGTTTATTTTGAACAATTAAAACTATTTGAAATAGTGAAAAATGATAATGGAAAGAGAGACAGTGACACAAAGCGTTCCGCTGAATTTTCTGGTTGTGGTGGCAGACCAGCTCACGGCCCTTGCGTTGCCCGCCTACCTTGGCGGACGTGACCCTTCACCTGCAAAAGTACCAAACCTGAACCGTTTGGCAGAACGTGGTACCGTTTTTACCAATGCGTATACGGTTAGCCCTTTGTGCGGGCCTTCTCGTGGTGCGTTCATGACCGGCCTTATGCCCTCTAAAAGCGGTATTATGGATAATGGCAGTGAATGGCATTCAGACATTCCAACGTTCGGCCACAGGCTGCGAGATGCCGGATATCAAACCATTCTTGCAGGAAAGATGCACTTTGTTGGCGCGGATCAACTTCATGGTTTTGAAGAACGCCTGACAACGGATATTTATCCGTCAGATTTTACCTGGGTGCCAGACTGGCAGAACAAGGAAGACCGGCCAGACTGGTACCATTCCATGGATTCTGTTCTGAATGCCGGACCAGTGCTGCGGAGCAACCAGATTGATTTTGATGAAGAAGTTGCTTTTGCGTCGCGGCGGAAGTTGTTCGACCTAGCTCGGCAGAGAGACGACAAACGACCGTTTTGCATGGTTGTGTCTTTTACTCATCCGCACGACCCGTTCAATATTACACCGGAATGGTGGGATTTGTATGCAGAAAGCGATATTCCTCTGCCTCGGGTTCCAGATTCAGTAGAAAAACACCCCGCCGAAGAGCGTATTCGTGCGGCATGCGGAATTGATGCACAACGTCCTTCCGACGCTGATATTCTGCGTGCAAAGCGTGCTTACTATGGCGCTATTTCTTATATTGATCATCAGCTTGGGCAACTGGTCGATGTATTGCGCCAAACAGGCTTGGACAAAACCACCGCCATCATTTTCACTAGTGATCATGGTGAAATGCTTGGTGAACATGGGCAGTGGTATAAAATGTCCTTTCGAGAAGGGGCCAGCCGCATCCCGCTTCTTGTCGTTCTCCCGGAAGGGACGTCACGGCATGTCGATCAGGCTGTTTGTCTGGCTGATGTGGGCGAGACAGTCTGCGGGCTGGCCGGTGCGCCGTCAGCCCCAGAAGTAACAGGCAGAGATTTAACGCCCCTTCTTAAAGGCGAGAAGGCTTGGGTGGATGAAGTGTTCGGTGAATATCTTGGAGAAGGGACATTTGAGCCAACAGTCATGATCCGTCGTGGCAAATGGAAATTTCTCCATACGCCGCACGACCCTGATCAATTATATGATCTGGTGGATGATCCAGATGAAGTAAGCAATCTTGCACATCTTCCTGCTTATCAGGACAAGGTAAAGGCTTTTCAGGCCGAAGCTCTTCAACGGTGGAATTTTGATCAGCTTCGTCAAACTGTAGTGCTAAGTCAGCAAAGGCGGGCACTTGTAAAACGTGTCTTGGCGACAGGCCGCTGTACGGCGTGGGATTATCAGCCCCCGGCTAACGCACATCGTGCCTATATCCGCCATCATAAACCTTTGGAACAGCTTGAAGCAGAAGCCCGGCTGTTACCACAGGGTATTGGGTAATATCACCATGATATTCTATCGCCTTCCTTATCGCGCCTCCTTCGCGTTTGTCATCTCTTTGGGAGCAACATGCGCTGCGTATGGCGCAGAAACAGAGCCTCATCCGATTTTTGTCGCTTCCAGCGGGAATGTGCAAAAGAAGAGTAGTCAGAAAGATGATACTCGTGTTGCGGCCCAACGAAAGAAATCGTCAACTCTGGAGGAAGTTACAGTACGTTCCAACAGAAGAACGCAACAGGTTGCCAATACACCAGCCTCTGTTGTGGCCCTGACAGGTAAGAAACTTCAGACAACAGGTGTGCGGGATGCGCTTTCGTTGGCGCGTGATATTCCTGGGTTGATGGCAGAAAGTACATCTGGCTCGACAAACCCGCGTTATCGCCTACGTGGTATTGGTACAAATGATTTTTCAGCCAACATGACAACAGCCGTTGGTGTTTCTGAAGATGAAGTGTTTCTGGATAGCGGTGCATCTCAAGGAACGCCAATTTATGACCTGGACCATGTAGAGGTTTTTCGTGGTCCGCAAGGAACCTTGCAGGGCAAGAATACAACTGCTGGAATGGTTTCTTATTATACCAAAAAGCCAACCAATGCTTTGGATGGTTATGTACGTGGTACTGCCGGAAATTATGGTCTGTGGGGCGAAGAGGGGGCTATTGGCGGCCCAATTATAAAAGATAAACTGATGGCCCGTTTCGCCATAGTGAATAGACGTATGGATGGTCAGTATTATAATGGTACGCATAAAAACCCGACGGGTGGTTATCAATATTATGATATGCGTGGGCAGATCCTTGCAAAGCCAGTTGATAATTTCTCCATTCTGATCAAGGCCCATCTTGGGCGGAACAGAACGGAAGTGCCTATTGATCATGTCGGGCTGCTGGAAGGGGGAACAGATGCGCAAGGGTATGCGCAAGCCTCCCGACGAAATATCCAAAATAATGGGCGTACTGATGCGACAACCCGGCGGGCAGGGCTTTCTGTCAATGCTCGCTATGAGTTTGAAAGCGGTTGGAGCCTGAGCAATATTTTCGCGCTGGAATGGAACCATTTCAACGTTTTCTCAGATGATGATGCCAGCCCGGCTTCCGTTGATTATCAGGAAAATATTGGTGGTGTAGCGCGTGTTTTGAGTAATGAAATTCGTGTTGCATCTCCACAAAACAAGAAAATACGCTATATTGGGGGTGTGTATTATTTGCGGAATATGACGCAATCTTCCAGCCAGCAGCCTCTTTATAGCCCGATTGACTTTGGTGTGAATGGCAACGCATCCAGCTTTAATATCAATACGCAGGATGCCGCGGTTTTTTCGGCTTTGTCCTTTGATCTGACACGTCGCCTCACCCTTGATATTGGGGGCCGCTTTACGTCTGAAACCCGCACCGCCAATGGTGAAGCGTGGGCTTACAATACATTGAGTTCAAACCCCTATTATACGGGAAATCGGGCACTTACCTATATTAATACCAACACAGGCACATTTATTGACCCAGCTACCGGTCAGAGTCTTAGCGGTCCACCCTTGAAGAAAACGTTTAATCGAGACAGCGAAGATGCAAGCCTGAAATATCGGTTTGCGCATGGTGTTATTGGCTACCTGCGTTATGCGCGTGGTTTTCGTACGGGTAATTACAACACATATGTTGCAACGGCATCAGACTTCAGTCTGTATAACCCCGAAGTGCTGACTGATTACGAAGGGGGGATAAAGGCCCGGCTATGGCAGGGCAAGGCTCAGCTTAATCTTTCCGGTTTTCATTATGATTACAACAATATGCAGGTTACAATTCTGCAGAATACCGGTACACACACAACAAACGCTGCGCGCGCTGTTTCCAATGGTTTTGAATTTGAAGGGCAGGTGCGCCCGGTTGAAAACCTGTTTGGCTCTTTCGGTGTGTCCTACCAGGATGCGCATTACACCAATTTCCGTAATGCGAGCGCACCGACACCTTTCAATGGTGGGAACCCTGTCAATCTGTCCGGGCAGCCGTTGGAACGTGCGCCTCATGTCACGACCAATTTCTTGTTGAGTTATAAAATTCCCGTATCCTTTGGTGATTTCACAATCCAGACTGACTGGCGTTATACAAGCCGTTATCGTTTCCAGGCCTGGTCTGATGTGCATCCCTCAACACCAGCCGCTTTTCTTGCTTCACCTCAAACACTGGCGTTAGTGCGGAAAGCCTTTTCCCAAAAGCCTGTTATTACCGGAAATGTAAGACTTGCCTGGCATTCCGTTGATGAAAAAACAGAAGTAGCCGTCTGGCTGCACAATATTACAAACCAGATGACTTATACAAACGCGTTTGGTGAGTTCTTCAACCGTAATATCAGCCGCTACCCAGGTGATTTGCGCTCCTTTGGCTTTGAAGTCATGCGGTCCCTGTAATGGCTTTGGGGGAAACACGTAAAATTGGTTTCATAACCTTGGCTGCTATCAGCGCTGCAGACTGTGCCGCGCATAGTATGAACTCATTAGGTCCATTCGCGGTTGGGGAGTTGATAAAAAGTGGCCAACTGACTACGGCACAGGCTGGTTTGTGGAGCAGCGTAGAAATGCTTTCATATGCTGCTGCCATGACAGGCATTGCGTCCCACGTGCATCGTGTGCGTTTGCGCTCGCTCGCCGTTATCGCTGCGTGCTGTGTTATTGCAGCACAAGCTGGCTCTGCTTACGTGCATGTGCTCTGGGGGCTGCTGGGTTTACGTATTTTGTCAGGGTGTGGGCTTGGTGCGCTAAATGCAGTCGTCAATATTGGTGCCAGCCGGCTGGGCCAGCCTGTTTTTGTGCTCTCCTTTGTTATGGTTGTACAGACCATTGTTTTTTCTGCATCCAGCCTTTTCCTGCCTTATATTGGCGATGCCACAGGGCAGCAGGGTATTTTCTTAACATTGGCACTTATTGTTTTTGCTCTGGCGCCTCTTATGAGGTTACTTCCAGATACGGCGAGCGAACCTCAGAAACGATTGCAAGATCGTCATCCGATGTCCGGGCAGGCTTTTGCCGCCTTGCTTGCCGTTCTGTGTTACACTGGCGGCAGCCTTGCTGTCTGGCCATTTACCGAACGAATTGCAGTGTCAGTCGGGCTGACGCCTATGTCATTTGGCTCGTTATCGGCTTTTGCCAACATATTTGGTTTGTGTATCTGCCTTGTGGGTGTCCGGTTGAGCCAGAATAGAGCAAGTATGCGCTTGCTGAGTCCTGCAATTATTCTGACAGGAGTGATCTGTATTCTTCAGGCATGGCCTCCCTCTGGGGTAATTTTCAAAACAGCATTTTCGTTAAACTATGGTTTGTGGTTTTTTATCTATCCGGGTTTGGTCGGTCTGACTTGTCTGGTTGACCCATCGGGGAAGTTGGCTGCTCGTTCCGGCGGTGCCTGGATGCTTTCTCAGGCGGGTACTACATTGCTTGCTGGCTGTGCAGGTAATAGCGGACATTATATGTGGGTCGGCTTTCTGAGCTTTCTGTTATGCCTTATATCCGCCGTCTGTGTCGTTTTTATTAAGCCACACCAGATGGTGGCTCCATAGCTATCATGCTCGATGTGTCTTTGGCCGTAAGGCCGTGACGAACATACTTTGTGTTCTGATTATAGAGTAACTGTCTGACTATGGCATCAGAGGAGCACAAAATAAGACCACCTTGGTGTCTCGTGTCGGTAGAAATGTTCCTTCCGCGATGACCTTGAGAGCAGCAGCGATAAATCTGGGCCAAAGTGGTTTTCAGAGCATGATCCGGCTCTCCGCGGCGACTTGTGGACGATTGCCTCAGGCGTCATTTTTTCAATCAGTTCTATTCGACTGATCATTGTGTTTGGGGCGGTGGCGGCGAGCCCGATGAAGATCGGCCTATTCGGTAGGTAGCTTTTGCGATCGTGACAAAACAGCTTCCAATGGTGACGATTACCAGTTGGAAGGGGCAAAAAGCCTTAATTCTGGCTTTTCTACCGATAGGGATAGTCACGAGTTCAGCCGCTATCTGGGAGCGAAAAGGGAGGGGAGAGCCCTATAGGGCAGGCGGCCGAGATGTGCTGTAATATGAAAATGCGGATGGAGCCTTTCGACAGACTGCTCTTGATTGGATGTCGCTTCATTAAGTAATAGGTCTTCATCCAAGGGCTGAACGAAGCGGGTGTCTTAGGCTCTTTCGTCTCTCTCAGTACCGGAAAATTGAAATGACAAATGCTAGCGTAGCTGGGATCAGTCAGGCCTTAAAGTGAAGCGAGCGACAGCTGGTTTGTGTGGCTACGCTTCAGATCGATACACCTCTATGACGTTGGGATTGCGATGAACGCCTATTCAGATTACCTGGCCGAAATCAAGGACAGAGCAAACCAGGGGCTCGCTCCCAAACCGATCGACGATGGTGGACTAGTCCGCGATATTATTACATTGATTGAGGATACCGGTAACGAACACCGGGCAGATGCTCTCAAGTTCTTCATTTACAACACGTTGCCCGGCACAACCAGCGCCGCAGGTGTCAAGGCGGACTTCCTGAAGAAGATCGTTCTGGGCGAAACAGTCGTTCCGGAGATCACGCCGAACTTTGCTCTCGAACTGCTTTCGCACATGAAAGGCGGCCCATCGGTCAAGGCGCTTCTGGACATCGCTCTCGGAGACAACGGCCAGATCGCCGAACAGGCGGGCGAGGTGCTGAAGACCCAGGTATTCCTCTATGACGCTGATATGTCCCGGCTGCGCGATGCCTTCAAGGCTGGCAATGCCGTCGCTAAGGACGTGCTCGAGAGCTATGCCAAGGCCGAGTTCTTCACCAAGCTTCCGGATGTTGAAGACGAGATCAAGGTTGTGACCTTTGTCGCAGCAGAAGGGGATATCTCGACCGATCTTCTGTCGCCCGGTAATCAGGCACATTCGCGTTCAGACCGCGAGTTGCACGGCCAATGCATGATTTCGCCCGAGGCACAGAAAGAAATCGTTGCGCTGCAGAAGCAGCATCCTGATGCACGAGTGATGATGATCGCTGAAAAGGGCACGATGGGCGTCGGCTCATCGCGTATGTCGGGCGTGAACAACGTGGCGCTCTGGACCGGCAAGCGGGCCAGCCCCTATGTTCCCTTCGTCAACTTTGCTCCGATCGTCGCAGGTACTAACGGTATCTCGCCCATTTTTGCGACAACGGTCGACGTGACCGGCGGCATCGGCCTGAACCTGAAAAACTGGGTTCGGAAGACAGGTGAAGATGGCAAACCGGTTCTGGACAAGGATGGCAATCCTATCCTTGAGCAGAAATATTCGGTTGCGACGGGTACCGTTCTGAAGATCGATGTGAAGAACAAGCAGCTCCGCGACGAAAACGGCAAGGAACTGGTTGATATTGCTGCTTCATTCACACCCCAGAAGATGGAGTTCATGAAGGCGGGTAGCTCTTATGCTATCGTTTTCGGCAAGAAGCTCCAGACATTTGCTGCTCAGACGCTGGGGATCGAGGCTCCTCGGGTCTTTGCTCCGAATAAGGAACTTACGGTCGAAGGTCAGGGCCTGACCGCAGTCGAGAAGATATTCAACCGTAACGCCGTTGGTGTAACGCCGGGCAAGATCCTGCATGCGGGGTCGGATGTTCGCGTGAAGGTGAATATCGTCGGTTCTCAGGACACAACTGGCCTGATGACCGCGCAGGAGCTTGAAGCGATGGCGGCAACCGTCATCTCGCCTCTGGTGGACGGCGCATACCAGTCAGGCTGCCATACGGCATCCGTGTGGGACAAGAAGGCGCAGGCGAACATCCCGAAGCTCATGAAGTTCATGAACAACTTCGGCCTGATCACCGCGCGCGACCCCAAGGGTGTCTATCACGCGATGACGGATGTCATTCATAAAGTGTTGAATGACATTACTGTTGATGACTGGGCGATCATCATCGGTGGTGACAGCCATACCCGCATGTCCAAGGGCGTGGCCTTCGGTGCCGATTCGGGCACCGTGGCGCTGGCACTTGCTACGGGCGAGGCGACGATGCCGATCCCGCAATCGGTCAAGGTGACATTCAAAGGCACGATGCAGCCACACATGGATTTCCGTGACGTGGTGCACGCAACCCAGGCGCAGATGCTCAAACAGTGCGGCGAGAACGTCTTTCAGGGGCGCGTCATTGAGGTGCATCTCGGTACACTGCTTGCCGATCAGGCTTTCACCTTCACCGACTGGACAGCCGAGATGAAGGCAAAGGCCTCTATCTGTGTCTCGCAGGATGAGCCGCTGATTAAATCGCTGGAAATCGCCAAATCGCGTATCCAGATCATGATCGACAAGGGCATGGAAAATGCGGCAGGCACGCTGAAGGGCCTGATTGCCAAAGCTGATAAACGTATTGCCGAAATACGCTCGGGCGAAAAGCCTGCGCTGGCCCCGGATAACAATGCGAAATATTTTGCCGAGGTTGTGGTTGATCTCGACGTGATCGACGAGCCGATGATCGCCGATCCTGATGTAAACAACCCCGATGTGTCCAAGCGTTACACCCATGACACCATTCGTCCGGTTTCTTACTATGGTGGCAGCAAGAAAGTGGATCTGGGCTTCGTGGGGTCCTGCATGGTGCACAAAGGCGATGTGAAAATCGTGGCACAGATGCTCAAGAACCTCGAGAAAGCCGAAGGAAAAGTGGAGTTCAAGGCACCGCTGGTTGTCGCTGCGCCTACCTATAATATCATTGATGAACTGAAGGCCGAGGGCGATTGGGAAATCCTTGAGCGCTATTCCGGTTTTGAATTCGATGATCTGCTGCCGAAGGCTAACGCGCGGACCGAATACGAAAACATCCTCTATCTGGAACGTCCGGGCTGCAATTTGTGCATGGGCAACCAGGAGAAGGCTGAAAAGGGCGATACTGTTCTGGCGACGTCTACCCGTCTGTTCCAGGGACGTGTCGTTGAGGATTCCGGCGAGAAGAAGGGCGAATCACTTCTGGCCTCGACCCCGGTTGTGGTGTTGTCAGCGATCCTTGGGCGGATGCCGACCAAGGAAGAATATAAGGTCGCTGTCGAAGGGATTGAGCTAACCAAGTTCGCTCCGCCCAAAGCTGTTCCAATGGATTCCTTGTCTGTCCATTATTAAGGGTTTCCTTTTAAGGCTTGATTATTCGGAAGCAGGAAGGAAGCGTTCCGTTTGACACCTTGCCCGGACATGCTGCTAATCGGTTGAATTTTCCGGTGAGTGGATGTCCGGTCTATGGTGTTAATCAGTAGGGACGTTGCTCATCTTTGCATCCTCGACCAAGAGGAACGGGCTGCCGAGGCGTCTGGCGGCGATGATAGTGTTATAAATGCCGTCTCTTCTATGTCCGCTGCCGCCCATAGGCCGTCGGCGGTTCATGCCAGAACCCGAAATGACTGATAAGAAACTAGGGGTTATATACCCCTAAATTGCTGCTCCCTCGCAGAACGCGCGAGTGGTTGGCAGTTGATACGATTTTGACAAAGTAACAGAAGAGCCTCGTCGTGGAGATGCAGTCGAAATAAGTGGTGAGACTTTTCTATAAAATTACGGGGCAGGTAGGTTTATAGCCGACATAGAAGGATTTTCCGCACGAACCGGAACGTAAATGTCAGCGTTTCAGTTTTGATGTGCTGCTCCTGCATGATGCTTTTCAATGAAAGTATGAAAAGGTAATCCCATAAGTTTCGTAACCAGATCGCGGGATTTCAGAGAGAATATGTTCAGATCTGATATGGTCGTTCCTTCACGATAACGTTTCGAAATGTCGGATGATCCATGACATCTCATAGAGCAAGCCAAGACTAACGAACCCAATATGGAACCGGCGATCAGTTGAGATAATCGCTATGCCACATAGGATAAGATAGACGGGCACACGAAACCAATATTCGATCGAAAACAGGGCGTAGTGCGCCGGGCCTTTGATGAGTGTATCAATAAGATCAAATACAACGGTCAGCGCAAAAAAAGAGAAAAACCACTTTCGTCTGGAAATAAAGAAATCCTCATATCCTGTATAATCGCTGATAGAATCAGGAAAAAGAAAAGCGCTCAGAAAGAACAGGATGATCGCATAGAGGATCAGAAACAGATAGGTTTCAAACGTCCAGACTGGAAGTTCGATCAGCCACAATTCCCACCACCAGAAATGCATCAGCATCAGAAGCAGCGTCAACACCCACCCAATGTGAACCGGATAAATGCGTGTCTGCGTCGGGTGTTGGATGATGCGCACAAGCCCGGTAAGGAGACGTGTGACGCTCAGACCGACCACCATTCCCATGATGATGCGGACATGCTGGAAAATATCGGGAGAGGTCAATGGATGCGGCACCACGATCAACTTGCTCCTTGTCAGCTTTCTCAGACCGTTTCGTTCTCAGGGAATGGTATTGACAACTTCCAGTCCATCGTCTCCAAAAAAAGCGAGCCCGGCACCCATCATGGCCTGCCCCTTGGTGGTGGATAGATCGTGCGGTGAGGCTGCAGCAAGCGCCTTCAGCCAAGCGGGTGAAAAGATGCTTTTCCATTTCTGCTGCAATTCGGAAGCATTGTGGATCATCAGAGGCTTGGGGGCACCTGTATTGACCCGCAAAGGAAACGCTACGAACCGTGCCGCATCTGCCGGTCGTCCTCCAATGGCAGCGTAATAAAACCCTTTGATAGGTTCCTCAAATTGAGCGTCACTTTTATTGGTTATGTCGGCATATCGACGTCCGAGGATGTAAGAGCCTCCACTTTGGAGATCTAGTTTAACAGGAAGAGTATGACCGTTACCGCTCCATGTTCCTGCAAGGCCGGTGCTGTTTTCTGCTGTGACAGGAGACGAATTGTTATCCACATAATGTAGCACGAATACACCTCCACCGGGTTCGGTAAGATGCAGTTCTGTTCCTGCAGTTCCGGTAAGAGGAATGTCTTTCAGATATTTTCTGTAATAATAATGACTTCCATCAGCAATTTTATTGCCAGACACGAACACCGTCATACCGATCGGTATTTCACCTATTGCTCCGGCATAATCAGTGAACGCACGTAAATCTTCAGCGTGTGCCTGGCAGGATATGTGCGTGGAAAACCCAATGAGGAAAACTGTCATAAGACCTGATAGAGTTCTGCGCATTGTACGGATTTTAAATATCATGGGTTCAGCATTCTTTCATTAAAAGGAGGGGAAAATGCGCCAGAGCGTTAGTGATTTCGTCCTTATGGCTAAACATTGACGTCCATCGAGCCAGTCCAAAAGGCGTGCATTTTTATGCTCCTTTCGTTCGTAGGGTTGGTAGCATGACGAACAGGGTGCAGGCGAAAGCTGCAAAATAGGGCAGGCCGTGCTTCGTGATATCCATGGCCACTCCGGTCGTACCGAGGCCGATAAATGCCCCGATGCCCGAGGCGACGGACATGACTGAATACACAGATACCAGATCACCGCCGCGGAACTTGCGCCCGATGATGCCCATCATGACAGCATAAAGGGCGATGAATAGGCCGCCCCGCTGGTCATTATTTGGTGCTCTCAGCAAGGACAGTATCTGCATTGAACACACCGGGTTGGTTGGGATCAACTTCGCCCGTTCGGTAGAAGCGGGCGGTCAACTCCTCTCTGGGCTGCATAAGTTGGTAGGTATGGCGGGATTTTTTTGATCCATATGATGAAGAGGGGCCGGGAACCTGCGTCTTCTGTTCATTCAGGACCAAAAAATACTGATAACCGGAACTCTTTGCCGTTGTGGCAGCAGAGCGAAACACGGCCTGTTGCACGCTGCTCATAGAGTCAGTGCCGCTTCCTGAGCCCGAGATGGCAACTGTGTGATCATCAAGCATATGTGGCGTGACCTCCACGGTGTTTAATGCCGAACTGATGTCAGCACATCCACTCAAACATAAGAACAGGCCGCTAAAGCACGCTTTTTTCCAGGTTTGCATCATAAAATTTTTCCTTGTCTGATCGGTGCTTGGTCAACGTTCACACTCAGCCATTGTCATTTTGACATGATGAAGAAGTGGAAATTAGTTTTCCAAAGGGGTAGCGCTGGGCATTGAGTAGAGTAATTCATAGTGTCACTGCGGTTGACCAGAATGGTCTGACCGGTCAGACCCCATCCGTTGATTATAGGAAAACGAACGAAAGGCGCACGGCCTACGGTGTAACATAGTCCTGCCTTAATGGAGGCAGAAAAGCCGACTGCTGATTTATGGAACGCCACTGTATCCGGAGCTTTCTGACCATAAAAGAGCGGTTATCCATTGGTCCCGATTCAATTGCATTTATCGAAATACAGGGGAGGGCCGTATTCTTTCGAAGTTGAGCGGGTAAACTGCTCAATGGGCGCTTTTGGGGGACACTATTGTAGTGGGTTGCAATGATGCTGGTTCTCACAACGCATGCGCGGTCGATCCCGCCGGTTCTTCGGGGGGCCGGCAACAAGGACGGTTTTCTCCTTAAGATTGTCGTCCGTCATAGATGGGTTTCCCTGTTACTCCATAAGATGCCTGTCATGCTTTCCGTTCAGGATGATTATCATCTATGATATCGCGATAAATCCGTCATTTTCGACAAGACATGTCGAGAAATACGAACAAACGGGTTACGATAGCATCTTGGAGCCGGTGGGGCAGAGATGGCTCTCTGAGGTATTTTGATTAAATGCGGTCGAGGCCGAGAGTTTCTCGTCTGTTTCCAATATGTTCGAACGATACCGCTCGACAATCTTTACGATGATCCAGAAACTGGAAGTGCGTTGCCAAACAAGGTTACTGGCGCGTATGAGCGGCGCGGTTTCCATTATCCATGATAGTACAGGCTTCTACTGTCATTGGAGAGCAGTCTTGCCGCTGTAGAAAAAGCTGAAGCGTTGTTCTGATGGGAGAGGGTGGCGCGCAAAGCGTGCCGCGTATTAATCGGGAGGGCAGGATATAACGGTATATCCTGCCTCGCACAGTTTCAGGTCAAAGTAGAAAAAAGGAGATGCGAGGGCTTCAAATCGTTCTGTTCTTCATGGAGCTGCCGGGTTGTCCGCGCATTGTGCAAACGACCGACCAAACTGTGCTCCATGCTGGCCCAATCGACTTTGGGGAGCTAGAGAGCCTTCAGGCATCAAACACATCAGGCTGTCTTATTTTATCCTCTAAAACCTGCATCCAGTAAAAATGGAATCATCTTTTATCCGTTCACCTGAAGAATGTTCAGATCCCGGCTTTATTTCGTCTTTCCACACCCCAAGCGACACCCAGCAATAAAAGTGTGCCAATTCCAGCAAGTGTCAAAGCTGAGAGCGATTGACCGAGCAAAAATAAAAGGGAGAAGCAGGCAAGTCCGATAAGTTGGAAAATGGGCCAACTGGAGGTTACAATCCGATGATAAATGCCACTTCCAGAAAGATAGAGGACGGGGCCTAAAACCATGGCAAGCAATGCCGGGCCAGACACAACCTCCAATGGATTTTCCAGCAGAATGTCCATTCCAACTGCTGTTACAATAATGCCAGCAATAAGAATGGCATGGATATAATGGAAATAAGCGCCTAAGCGGCCTGCATCTGAAGAATGTGTGATGGCATGTTCTGCCTGCTTTGTGGATGTGCCAAAATAGAGCCACCACATAGCGATTGTGCATAGAAAGCTTATAAAAAATCCCAAAAGTACAGGTGTGGTCCATAACTCGGCGCGCGCCATGGACAGCCCTGACGCCATGATGGTTTCACCTAATGCGACCATTACAAAAAGCTGACACCGTTCTACCAGATGGCTACCTGAAATTGTCCAGTCTGACGTATGAGACCGGCCCAGAAACGGCAACCAGAAACCAAACATGGGGGAGACGTATTCACACAGAACAGCCGCACCCCATAAAACAAGACGCTCATCTGGGGAGCAGAATGCTCCTGCAATCCAAAAAACTCCGCTGATGACATTCCATCCCAGAATACGCTTATAGTTTGGAAGCAATGCATGATTTTCTGGTAGCTTGGCGACAACAAATGCAGAGCGTCCTACTTGCATGACTGTATAGCAGATTGCAAAATCCAGCCCGCGGACACCAAATGCTTCGGGTGCGGCTGCGCCACATAATAAAGCGAGCGCCATAGACGCAAACAGAACGCAGCGCAGTGAGGCAGATCGCGGATCAAACCAGTTGGTAACCCATCCTGTATATTGCCACCCCAGCCACGCGGCAAACCAGAGAACGAGGGTTTGCAGAAAACCAGTCCAGCCGAGTTGATGGAGCAATCCATGACTGATCTGTGTTACAAGAAAAACGTAAATCAGATCAAAAAACAGCTCTTCCGTTGTCACTTCAACGTGGCCATTTTCTGATTTTCTAATAAACGGACGACCTATTTGATTTTGGAAACCCATTGAACGTCTCACCCGGCCTCATATGAGGTCATTACTGCTGCCACAATGGCTTTTTATGCTCATCACAAGCTCTGAAAGCTCAAAACTTTTTCTTTCCAGTTATCACGCATTCGTAAATTTCACCATTCGGTTGTAATTTTCCCATCACTGTTGCTGTAAACGGGGAGAGGTCCCGTGCCACACCCTGATTTCATCTCCTCATCAGTCTGAGAAAGAACAGGGACTCTCTGGAGCCATGGAGACTGAAATGCTTCGGCACGTCGCATGAGTAAAATATCTGGCCGAGGTGTGCGGCAGCAATGCGCGAAGGATAGTGTGGGCTACTGAATATAAAGCGGGAAGGCGGAGAGGTTCTGGTTTTCATATAAAGGTAAAGGATTTCTTTAAAATAATAGAAAGGAACAGTATTTCGGAAGAGATGTCTTATGCCTGCGAAACTGAAAGACAGAAGCGTGGGGTGCTTTCTATCAAGACACTCCGACCTGTCACGGAGCGCATGCAGACGCATTGGTGGCGAGCGGAGGCTGATCAACTACGTTGGTTTTTTTATCAATGTCCCGAAGTGACATATCTGAGGTGTGTATGACCTGACGTGCGTCTTGGAATATAGCGCGCTTGAGGGGGCGCAGGGCGTTATAGAGAACGAACTCAAGGATTGGAATAGGCAGCCTCTTTCCGGGAAGGCGTGTCAGCTTATGGAAAGTGCAGGTTGATCGTGGAACGGTCAGATAAAGGCGGAAGCAGCAGCGCCGCTTTCGTCTTTATCTGTGATATTTTCTGGTAAGGTCGGAGGGGTATAGCGGATGAGGCATAATGCTCCAGCATTACGATGCTGGCGTTCGTGATCCCGCGATGAGAATATCGACAAGGCGCTTCGCGCTGTTCTCCCAGCCGGGGCCTGCTGCAAAATTTGAGACGCCAGCCAAGGCACGAAGCAGGTCAACTGGCTCGATATTCGTGCTGATGTCCCCACTCTTGACGGCAGCCGCGACAAGAGTGTCGATTGCGGTCTGGAGCACTGTGCCTGATTGCGCGTAAAGCGTGCTCGTCCCGCCGACCAGTCCTTTAAGGGCGGGGGCTATGACCTGTTTGGCCGCAATGTAATCCACGAACAGTAGCATCCACGCGCGAAGCGCTTCTACTGGCGGATGTTGCGCGGCAAGCACCGGTGCGGCTTCGGCAAGGCGATCGAGTTCAGCACGATAGACTGCTTCAATAAGAGCATCCCGATTGGGGAAATGACGATAAAGGGTCCCGATGCCCACACCCGCACGGCGAGCGACTTCATCCAGAGGAATGTCAACTTCTCCCGCTGTGAACGCAGCCTTGGCCACGTGCAGCAGGTGCTCTCTGTTGCGTTGTCCGTCGCTGCGCGGTCGGCGGCGTGGCTTATTTACGTCTGTCACCTGTTTCTCTCTTGTTAAGCGGAGCAACCCTCCGTATATACAAACCGGAGTGATGCTCCACATAACATCCTGAATGCCGTTTCGGCAAAAAATGGATGCATCCTTCTCAAGGAGTTCTCCCAATGACACAGATTTTTGGCGCAAGCTCAACAACAGAAGAAGTTCTCTCCGGTGTATCCCTAAAGGGCAAACGTATCCTCGTGACGGGCGTTTCCGCAGGGCTGGGGATTGAAACCGCACGTGCTCTTGCCGCGCATGGGGCCCACGTGGTGGGTGCGGCGCGCAATCTGGTAAAAGCAGAAGGTGCCACAGCACAGGTGCGCGCAGACGCTGAACATGGCGGCGGAACGTTTGAACTGATAGGTCTGGACCTAGCAGATTTGGCGAGCGTCCGCGCTTGTGCTGATCAGTTGAACGCAAGCGGACTGCCCTTTGATCTGGTTATCGCTAATGCGGGGGTTATGGCTACGCCGTTCGGGCATACGAAGGATGGGTTCGAGACGCAGTTCGGCACCAATCATCTGGGGCATTTTGTCCTCATCAATCGGATTGCGGGGCTGATGCGCGACGGCGCTCATCTGGTGAATGTGTCTTCCGCCGGTCATCGTTTTGCAGACGTTGATTTGGAAGACCCAAATTTTGAACAGACCCCGTATGACCCCTTCATTGCTTATGGACGCTCCAAGACAGCCAATATCCTTTTCGCCGTTGCCTTTGATGCACGGCATCGGGCACGTGGGGTGAGAGCCACCGCAATTCATCCTGGCGGGATTATGACCGAACTGGTGCGTCATATGCAGGATGGCGCAATCGAGGCCATGCTGGTAGGCATCAATGAACAGGCTGCTGCGGAAGGAAAACCGCCATTCCAGTTCAAGACCATTCCTCAAGGCGCAGCCACGTCGGTCTGGGCAGGTGTGGTGGCGAAAGCCGAGGCGGTAGGCGGCCAGTATTGCGAAGACTGCCATGTGAGCAAGGTAGTGCCGAATGATCAGCCGATCAGTCTGGTCAGTGACGGTGTGCGTGCCTACGCTCTTGATCCGGCCCATGCAGAAGCGCTTTGGGCGAAAAGTGAGGAAATGGTCGGAGAGCGTTTCTCCTGAAGCTTTGATAGGTAGCGGAATTCACGTTCTTGAAGAGGAACGAGTTATTCTGCTTCACAAATAGAGATACCATCAATTTACGGCCATGCTGCATGATCAGAACGCGGGGAGCGGTGAGAGACGCTTCACCGCTGCTTTTTTAAGAGGATATTGATAGCTTTGCGTCTTGTTGTTTTTGGCTTTCCCCTGCTTGTCGTGATCCTGAACTGGCTCTGGCCGCTGCCACTGCCTTTGGGTGTGAAGGTCATTGCGGCGGCTTTGGTGGTGGTTGCTGCGCTCTATCATTACTGGTCCCGGTTGTCCTCGGGGTCAGTCTTCGCACCGGAATTTCCTCGGCCTTTTATCATTCTGTTCAACTGGGCGTTTGGAGCAATTCTGTTTCTCACGCTCCTTCAGATCGGGCTTGATCTTGGTGCGCTAATGATGGCGTTGGCCACGTGGCAGCCGGTTCACATCTCGGTTGGTGCGCGGGAGACCATAGGGGGCATTGCCGGGGTACTCGCCGCTATTGGCGTGGCCAACGCGCTAAAGGTGCCTCCGGTCAGGGATGTAACCGTCACTATTCCGGGGTTGTCGCCAGCATTCGACGGGTATCGACTGATCCAGTTGAGTGACATGCATATCAGTCGCCTTTTTCCGGCCAGATGGGCTGCATCGGTCGTGGAACGCACCAACGCGGTCGGAGCCGATATGATTGTCGTCACAGGCGATTTCATTGATGGTTCGGTGGCTATGCGCCGTGCCGACGTAGCGCCGCTTTCGCAGTTGCAAGCGCCAGATGGTGTTCTGGCAATTCCGGGCAACCATGAATATTACTTCGATTACGCCGACTGGCTGCGCCATCTGTCGAGCTTAGGCTTTCATTTGCTATTGAACAGCCACGAGGTGATCACGAGGGGAACGGGCCAGTTGGTGTTTGCTGGCGTAACTGATCGCTCGGCACGGCAACATGGGCAGATCGGGCCGGATCTGGCTGCGGCCCTTGATGGTCGTCCCGCCGAGGCTCCGGTTGTATTGCTTGACCATCAGCCAGGGGATGCGCGTAATGCTGCGGCACAAGGTGTCGCCCTTCAGTTGTCGGGACATACACATGGGGGGATGATTCTGGGGCTCGATCGTCTCGTAGCGCGTGGGAATAATGGATTTGTCTCCGGGCGCTACGATGTGGACGGCATGACGCTCTATGTCAGTAACGGCACCGGGCTATGGCCGGGCTTCGCGCTTCGGCTCGGCAGACCTCCTGAAATCACGTGTTTCTATCTGCGCGCAGGATAACGTGCGAAGCTTGTTGGTTCATTTCTCGGGA
Organism: Drosophila nebulosa; assembly: GCA_024703675.1. Lineage (NCBI taxonomy): Eukaryota > Metazoa > Arthropoda > Insecta > Diptera > Drosophilidae > Drosophila > Drosophila nebulosa. The sequence goes on from JANFPS010000039.1 coordinate 63,697, forward strand.
AGGGGGAAGTCATAACCGTCTTCCTCCTAAGCATAGATATGAATGGCCGGTGAGCCAAAAATAGACGGGATATAATCAGTGGCCCTGCTCTCTTGCCCGAAAGGAGAGGCTACGTTAGGGAGATAATAATTGTTCGCAACCCCTCCTCGCCAGGAGGAGTATGAAGGAACAGCAAAAGGGCGAATTGGTCAGAAACGTGTCCATCTGACCAAAGGAATATGGGCGTTATGTCGAGCAACCTTACCATACTGAATAAGGCCTTTACTGCAGAACGTAACGCGCTGAGCCGCCTTTTCCAGAAAGTGAGCCGGACCATGGCGGCTGACGATCTGCTGCAAATGCTCTGGCTCCGTATCCAGCGCGTGGGTGACAATCCGCCAATCCATAACGGAAAAGCGTATCTATACCGCTTGGCGTCCAATCTGGCGGTCGATCAGGGGCGTGCCGAAGCGCGTATGGAGCGCTTGCAGGCCGAGGCTCGGTCAATCCTGTATGGGGATGAAAGTGCGCCCGATGTTGAGCAGGCATTTCTAGCGCGTGAGGAACTGGAACGTGTCATGGCCGCAGCCGAACGCTTGCCCGAGCCAACCCGCACGGTATTCTGGCTGAACCGCATGAAAGACGTGCCGTTGCGTGATGTTGCTGTTATGCTTGGGGTTTCGCGCACCACTGTTGAAAAGCATATAAGGCGTGCAATTACCTTACTGGGGGATGCTCGCAACAGCCACGATTGTTCCCGTCACGGATAAATAGGGATGCGGGGGCTTCGGAATGTCCCTGTCCCGCTGGGTAGGCTATAAACCGTTCCGAAAGCAGATATGACTGGTTTCAATGCAACATCTGATCGCGCTGCGACGCAGGAAGCCCGGCACTGGATTGCGCGGCTAGCGTCTGGTGACATCACCGAACCAGAAATGGCTGCCTATCGGCACTGGGTGGCGGATGCGCATCATCATGCTGTTTTTCAACACGAATTAAAATTATGGCGCAGCCTGAGCGTTATTGGAGAGCATCTTGCCCCGCACGAACCTGTGGGACAGCAACGCGCAAAGAGGCGCAGGCAAGGTCTTTTTGTGGTGTCGGGGCTGGCTGCGGCTGCCTGTCTGGCGGCTTTTCTGATCGGTCCCGATGTGTGGATGAGACTACATGCCGATCACCGGACTGGCTCTGACATTCGCGCCTTCACGCTGGCAGACGGCACACAGGCCGTTTTAGACGCTGATGCCGCAATTGCGGTGCATTATGGGGCGTATACACGCACCGTTGAGTTACTGCGTGGTCGTGTCTGGTTCGATGTGCGGCATGATCCGGAGCATCCTTTCAGGGTCGAAGCCGCAGGCAGCGTCACGGAAGATATTGGCACAGCGTTTGAAGTGGATTACCGCGCGACCGGAGGGGTTGAGACGACCGTGGAAAGCGGCGTGGTGCGTGTTTCCGGGCGCGCCGGGGGGCAATCCATTATCCTGACGGCGGGACAACGTGCCTTGTGGCAACACACAGGCCAGATCACACGGCAGGCGGATGTGGCAGCAGAGAGAGTGGCGTCATGGCGGGACGGGCAGCTTGTGCTGACTGCGGTGCCCGTGAATGTGGTGGTTTCAGCTATAGCCCGTTATCGATCGGGTCTGACGTTGGTTGTGGATCATCTTGATGATCTTCCCCCCGTTACGGCCATGGTGGATGTGCGGAAACCTGACGAAGCGTTGAACGCTCTCGCAGCCGGCGCGCATCTCAGGCTGTATCATTTGCCCGGTAATACTGTGCTGGTGCGGCGGAGTGGCGGAAAAAAAACGTAGGAAGGGGTTAGGCAGACGGTCACGAGAGACGTCTTAGGAATGCAAGCGATAATAACAACTCGCATTTGCAGTCATGTCTGGCGTTTTCATGAAGGGCCTTCACTTGTCGCATATCGCTCCGGCGGGACGTCGCATTTCACTATCCATAGCATTAACATTGGGCATGGTGCTTTCGCCCGTTGGCGGGCACTTGGCGTTGGCACAGCAGTCAGCGGCAGGCAAGGCACGTGTTATGCATTTTGACATTGCGCAGCAGCCGCTGGGGGCGGCATTACAGGCTTTTTCGCGCCGAACTGGCATGCAGGTCGTCTATACCACGCAGATTGAAACTGGCGTTGTCTCGCCCGGTGTCAGGGGAGATTACGAGCCAACAATCGCGCTTGGGCATCTTCTTTCTGGTACTGGCGTGGCATTTCGACTGACAGGTGCGAACAGTATCACGCTTGCGCCCGCCACCGTCCCGATCACGCTGCGGCCCGTGCGGGTAGGGGGTGCCATGATGCGCCAACCCGTTGATGAAGTGCCCCATGCCGAACAGATAACGGTTATTGGTACACCACCACGTTTTCTAGCCTATGCCTCTCACGCGGGCACGAAAACGGACACTCCGCTGATTGAAATACCCCAGACCGTTTCTGTTGTTACACGGGGGCAACTTGATGCCCGCAATGTGCAGACCTTGTCTGATGCGGTCAGCTACAGTCCCGGTGTCAGGACCAATGTGTATGGGTTTTCGCCGCGTCAGGACCAGTTCATTATTCGTGGGTTTGACGTGACCTCCTATGGCGAGTTCCGCGACGGGCTGCGCCAGGCAGTTGCAGGTTCTCTACTGAGTTTCCGCACCGAACCTTATGGGTTGGATGCACTTAGCGTTATCAATGGTCCGGCTTCGGCAACTTATGGCACGTCGGGCATTGGCGGGCTGGTGGACATGGTGTCCAAACGGCCAACCAGCCAGCGCATTAACGAAGTGCAGTTTCAGGTAGGCAATTACGGTCGGTATCAAGGTGATTTTGATTTCGGCGGTGCGCTGCCTTCTGATAAACGTTTTACCTACCGTCTGACTGGCGTGTTTCGTGACAGTAATACCCAGATGCCTGCGGTGCGAGACAACAGGATCTATGTTGCTCCTGCCTTTACCTTTCGCCCGGATGATAAAACGCGCCTGACCGTGCTGACCGCGTTCCAGAAAGACCGAACTGGTGGCACGATGTTCAATTACCAGACAAATGAAGGCGTTTTGACCAATATTCGTTACGCCGACCCAAAATGGAACACCTTTGATTCCACGACTTATCGGCTGGGGTATGAATTAGAACACCGGTTTACGGACTTTTTTGCCGTGCAGCAGAATTTTCGCTACGCGCATGGAGACGGTAATGCCAAATACCTCTATCTGACCGGACTTTCCGATGACGGTACAAGTGCGACGCGGCGTGCGGGGCAAGTGCGTGAACAGCTGAATTCCGTCGGGCTGGATAATCAGGCAAAATTCGATGTCCGTTCGGGGCCTGTGGCGCATAAGATTCTATTTGGCGTGGATTACCTTTTTACCGATTACCGTACCAGCTATGCCGATGGCGCCGCACCATCCCTTGATCTGGTAAGCCAGAATTACGGTAAGCAGGCCATATCGCAGCCATCGGTTTATTCCATTGCCCATTCAGGCCAGACGCAGGCGGGTGTCTATCTGCAGGATCAGATCCGGTATAACCGTTGGCTTCTTACGTTGAGTGGCCGCCATGACTGGGTGTCCACCAATAGCGGCAACTATTACAGCCATACGAGCCAGAAACAGAACGATCAGGCGTTCAGCGGCAGGGTCGGACTGACATATATGTCAGCCATTGGTCTCGCACCCTATGCATCCTACTCCACCGTATTCAACCCGACTATTGGTCAGACAAAGGAAGGGACACCGTTTCGCCCAATTACGGGAAACCAGTATGAAGTTGGCATGAAATATCAGACGCCTGACAAAAAGGTTTTGCTCACGGGGGCGGCGTTTGACATTCATCAGAATCACGGGCTGACAACGGACCCAAGTGATGCCACTGGCACCTATCAGATCCAGCGCGGCAAAATACGCTCCCGCGGGTTTGAGGTCTCGGCAACAGGAGATCTGGGGGCAGGTTTCAGCTTCAATGCCTCCTATACCTATCTGGATATGGTTGAGCAGTCAGGGGATGCATCTGTCGTGGGGAAAATACCCTCGGGTATCCCTCGCAATGTGGCTAACGGATGGATCGACCATACATTCCAGAGTGGACCACTCCGAGGGTTGGGAACGGGTTTCGGCATCCGCTATATCGGGTCCAGCTATCGAGGGGATAGCAATGCAACAGGCAAAAACAAATCCCAGTTCCTGATGGATGCCGCCCTGCGCTATCGGTTCGAAGCGATCTCATCACAATTGAAGGGATTGCAGTTTGCTGTGAACCTGAACAACCTCGCCAATCGACAGATTATTACGTGCCAGTCTGATTTCTGTTACCAGAATATGCATCGTTCCGTGATTGGTAGTATTCGATACAACTGGTAGAATTTTCAACTTTGAAATATTTCGTTTTCCGACGTCGGTTCGTTTACTTTTCATTTGTGCACGTAGCTAGAAGAGCCAGCGAGACTGACGCTGGCGGAAAATCCTGCAAGAAACGGTTTCATTAACCATGCGTGAGGCGTTGTTGAGTATCTAATGAGGAGGTCACATTCCGTTTTCTGTAAAAAGGGCAGGGGACGTAAAAATTTCTACCTTCCCTGAAACACAGGAGAGCGTTTTTCGCGAAAAGCCTGAACGCCCTCTTGCAGGTCATCTGTGTAACCAACGCAAATACCAGCCAGTGCTTCAGCAGCGCGGCCGCCTTCTTCGCCCTCTGCCGTGTTAATCAGCATTTTCACGGCTTCGATTGCAACGGGAGCTTTCTCAGAGACCTTTATCGCGAGCTCACGCGCACGTCTTAACCCGCTCTCCTGTGGAACAATTTCGTCAACTACGCCGGCCGCGAGAGCTGTGGGTGCATCCATCATCTCACCAAAAAGAGCCATCCGCTTCACATTTGCAGCGCCAAAGCGACGAACAGCTCGCTGAGTACCTGACCAACCGGGTATCACACCCAACCCGGGTTCGGGCAAACCTACGCGTGCATGGCTTTCCATGAGGCGGAAATCAGCCGCCGCCGCAAGTTCCAGGCCTCCGCCAAAGGCATGTCCGTTCAATACGGCAATAAGAGGTTGGCGCAAGCGGGCAAGTGCATCAAAAGCCATATGGCCCCGCCGCAACCAGTGCCGCCCGAAATCTAGGGGCGAAAGTGCGCTCCAGGCCATGATGTCGCCCCCAGAGCAAAAGACCTTGCCTCCAGATCCACTGAGTACAACGACCCGGATTTGAGATGTCGTTTCAATAAGGGCACATGCTGCCAATAAAGCGTCGATGTCATCATTATCAAGCGCGTTATGTTTTTCCGGCCGATCGATCACAAGAAAAGCAATATGCTTGTCAAACGTTACACGAATATGAGCTTGAGAGAACATGATGTAAGCCGCCTTTTGCCAGCAATGTATTAGGAAGTCTTCTTGAACCTCTCTCGCGAAGAGGTCTCTGAGTTGCTTGCTTCTTTGGAGTTATGTGACAAGAGTTCGTACTATTAAAGAAACCTGCACCAGTGATCCCGTTCTTTCAGGTTTGCGGCTGGAAGAACGGAATGTTCATGAGTTGAAAAAAGTGAGTCTATTTTTTCTGTATTCTCAATAGGACATCAAATTGTTACCCTGCGCATTGTCGGTCTTACGCCTGTTTTGGGGGGCGCACTACTTTTTTCACTTTTAAATTCTGTCTGCGTGACTGGTGGTTTGGGTATCAGAAACTGCATGATGCACCAGGCCGTAAGGTAAGCGCTCCCGCATACGGTGAATAGAATGTAATAGCCGGTTGTAATACTGTTCAGGTGACGATAGTGGTCCAGCAAGATGCCAATCCCCAGCGGAAAAAGCATGCCTCCAATTGATCCGGCCATTCCTCCTATTCCTTGAACAGATGCAATCATTTCCTTGGGAAAGTGATCGGCTGGAAGAGAATAAATGTTGGCAGACCACCCTTGATGCGCTGCGGCTGCCAGGCTCAGCAACACGATCATGAGCCACATTGCGTCAACTTTGGCAGAGAAGGCCAATGGTACAACAAGAAGGGCCATGATGAGCATTGTTGTGCGGCGCGCATTGGCAACTTTCCATCCATGCTTAACCATAAAAGAAGAAAGCCAACCGCCACCAACACTACCGACGGAGGTAGAACAATAAACAACCATCAGTGGCAGCCCAAGATGCTGAAGGTTGAGATGGTAACGGTCAGAAAAATATGAGGGAAGCCAAAAGAGAATGAAAAACCATATGGGGTCTGTCATAAATTTTCCGACAGCAAAAGCCCAGGTTGCTCGCATTTTGAGCAGATCAATCCAGCGCCCTTTGAACTCTGGCAGTTCTGTGTTGCTGGCATTCTGCCGTATATAGTGCAGTTCTTCCGCAGACAGACGTGTGCTCGTTTCAGGAACCTGATACGTGTAAAGCCATACGGCAAGCCAGACAAAACCCGATAGGCCAGTAATGATAAATGTCGCCTTCCACCCATAGGTCACAGCTAACCACGGTACCGTCGCCGGGGCCATGATGGCGCCAATGCTCGTTCCAGCCGTGACAATACCAACAGCCAGTGTTCGTTCGTGTGCAGGAAACCATTCAGAAACAGCTTTTAAAGCGGAAGGAAAGTTTCCTGATTCACCAAAACCGAGTAAACCACGCACGAACCCGAAACTGGCTGTGCCACTTACAAAAGCATGGCCGATGGAAGCAAGGCTCCAAACCATCATGCATAATGCATAGCCGAGACGTGTTCCTACCCTGTCAATCAACTTGCCGAATGAAATAAAACCAACAGCGTAGCAAGCCTGAAAAATAATGACCAAATAGCTGTAATCTTTTTCAGACCAGTTGAAGGTGCTTTCCAAAAGAGGTTTAAGAAGGCTGAGAACTTGCCTGTCAACATAGTTGATTGTTGTTGCAGCAAAAAGAAGGCTGCAAATAAGCCATCGATATTTTCCAACCATAACGTCCTCCGATTTTTCTTGTTTTGTAGAGAGGCAACAATAGGTAAAAATATGTATGACAAATTTCATACGGAATTATACAAAAAAGGAAAACGTAAAATTCGATATTTATAAAAATTATTCCTAATTCTTTATTTTTAGAAATATGAAGGTGATTTAGAACTGAGCCAAAAGACGGAATCCAGCAAGGAGTGCATTGGGGTAAACTCTGTTTGCGTCGGGGTGAATAATATATTGAAGATCAGGAAAAAATTTCACTCCAGGACTAACGAATGCGGTGTAAGTCAGTTCCAGAACCTGAAAACTGCTTTGCGGTTTTGAAACTCCTCCCAACAATGGTAATCCCATATCAGATTGCATTTCCTGCATTCTTGTAATTTTGCGATTAACAACCTGTCGTGTCCAGAAAAACGAAATAGCGTCTGTAATACGGGCAGGAAACATGCCTTGAGAAATAATGCCAAGTGTATATTGGCTTTGGTTGGGCAGAGAGGCTCCCATATTCCAACCTGCCAAACCATACAGGATAATGCCTTGGTTTGCCGCCTTCCCGTAACGGAAAACCATTTGGTCCGCCCCTACGTACCAGGCACCACGCTGTCTTTCTGTTTTTCCCGGTAGTTGGGAGATCGGCTTAGGTCGGCCATCAATGGACGTAAAAGGATCGGGATGGTTTGATGTATCTACATATCCCCCTAACTTGTAATGGCCTGTCATTTTGCCTTTGCCAAATTCCGGCTGCCACCCAATTTCCATAGGGATAACAAATCCATCCTGCGCGAATGAAAAATTGAATCCGGCTCTGCCTCCTTCCGTGGGGGAGACTTCATAAAGTCCGGCCTGGGCATAAAGATGTGCGCCTGGATTAACCCGTGCCATGATACCCCACTGAGAGAAGGGCCAGGAGCGCCATTTTGTTACGTTGGACAGACCAGAAGGGTGAGCACACGTGATCATGTTTAACGCGTAACATCCAAGATAGGATGTACCGAACTTCATGTTCGCAGGCATCCTGCCAAAATCGATAACCAGCTTTTTATTGAAAAGAGATTGCTCAAAATACATATAAACAAGCTTGTAAAGCACGTTTCCGCCTGCACCATAATCTTCCTGTGGCTGGATAAGGCTGGTGACGCCCATATAATCAGTCGCAACATTCCGGCCTGCACGCTGTATTCCCAGCATATGGAATGAGAGGCCTTTGAGGCCGATCATTTTTTCGAAGTCCAGATCGGTCCCCATGACAACCTGATGAGAATACGCAAAGCCGCGCTTTCTTCCTCCCGCCACATCTCCCAAACTTTCATTGAGGTATGTCAGCGTAAAAGCAAAGCCGTGGCTTTCCAGCTTTGTGCGCAAACCCCCTAACGTTCCAAAAATACGATCATCCTTCGGAACTATCCGTATTTCAGGCCATGCTGAACCTAACGCGCTGGCAGCCATCCCTGTGCGTTGCCGTTGTTGCGATGAGGCGGCAGCATTATCTTTTTCCATAAACAGAACGATACTTCCGTTATCCCAAAATCCGTTGTGGTGGTGTTCTGTTGTTTCTTCATGATTTTGCTCTTGCCTCTTGCTGACGTTTTTCTCACGTTGGGAAGAAACAGTTGCCGGTCGAGGGGTAAAAATTACATCTGCGGCGAATGAATGAGCAAAAGGAATCAATAGAACAATAATAGCCGAAAATATAATTGCTATCGATTTTGGATTTTTCATTGAGGTAACCCGTTCCAAAATTCGGAACCGAACGTTTAATATTGCATATCAAGCGTAAATGCATGTGTGACGGTATCGTATCGGTCACATATTATAGGGTGTTGTGGAAACGAGTCTTAAAGTAAAAAATACGAGAAGAAATCAGACAATGAATGCACAATATTTCGTGCGATGTTGTTTGACTTGTCATTTGGTCATCTTTCTTTTTGTTATAGACCAAAAAATTATTTCTCAGCGAGTTCCCAAGATTGTTCTTGGATTCCCGATGAGCACGCCAGAGATGCAGAAAGCGTCCGTAATATGGAATTCCATACTTTACGTTCGCTTCGAGTCTATGTAACTAAATAGTTTGTTATGAAAAAAGTCAATGGGAGTTATTTTGAGGAGAGGGGAGGAGGCGTGGATGAAGGGTTTTCTCTCCACTCAAGATAGCTGCGACACCGGGATTGTGCCGTCAGATCTGTTTAGGGAGAGTTGCCTGTAACGTTATTGTGGAGGCGCCTTGTTGTGATCTTTCGATCCACATATGCGGCTGAAGGACTGATGGTTGGATTGCAGGTGCGAAAATGGCGCAATCAAGCTGATGTCCTGTCGCGTGATGTCTTCGGGTATCCAGAACATGCAAAGGCTAAATTCTTTTGTCGACCATATGCTGCATTGCTGTGCCTGAAAAGGGAGAGGTTTCAGCTTCTCAGCTATCCATAATTTTAGTGCCGGGCCAATTCTGAGAGGCGACCATGTTTTTCGCGAGATCTATGAGAATTTCGCGCACGGCTAGACCAGCTTCCGTTTCTGGAATGCTTTCCGGTACACAGAGGGACACATCCTCCTGAATCACGGGACTGCATAGTTCGTACACGCGGGACTTGCCTGGAACGATAATCTTGCTGGCGACAGACCAGGGTAGAATTGTACAGCCAACGCCTGCGGCAACAGCATCCTGAAGTGTCAGCAGTGCTTCAACTTCTGCAACAATGTTTGGCATAATCTGTTTGCGCGCAAAAGCCATGTTAATGCGCTTGCGGACAAAGTTGTAGTCTGGGGGAAGGAGCAAGGGAACTTCCGTCAGATCAGAGAGCCTGACAGGAGAAGAGAGGCTCTCTGTAAAAGAAGAGTTTTCCGGGGCAACCAGAAAGAAATCTTCTTTCATGAGAGGAGTGAAATGTACTCCCTTAATAGGTCCAGCCCCATGAATGACCGCCATATCCAATCGGCCTGTCATGACCATTTCACTATAAATATCATCAAAACTTTCAGTCAGGTGGAGCGTGATGCCCGGCAGTTTCTCACGCACTTCCTTGAGGAGTGCCAGAGACAGCGTGGAACCTGAAGAGTAAGGCGAAAGCCCGACCGAAACCTTGCCCACCAACGGCCCCGCACCGTTACTGATCTCGGTCATGGCGCGGTCAAGCTGTTTGATGATGGTTTGTGAGTGGCGATACAATTCGAGACCAGCGGCCGTTGGGGTGACACCCATTTTGCTGCGGATCAGCAATTTCTGTTTAAACGCGGTTTCTAGCGATGCCAACTGCTGGCTGAGAGCTGGCTGTGCAATATTCAGAATATCGGCAGCACGAGAAATACTTCCAATATCAATAATTTTTACGAACGCTTGCAACCGACGAATATCCATTTTGCCCTCTCCATGCGCCGTATTTGGTTGGATTTTAATAGAATTTCTGTAAATGGTCAATAAAAGCGAAAAAATTCCTGTTGAATATATATTTATATACCTATCAAGTTTAATCGGTTTTTTCTTTTCAATAAAGAAAATTATCCTCAAAACATAAAATAATATTTGTTTATAATATTGTTTCATTCGATTTTTGATGGCTAAATTACGAAGATATACGTGCTATTTCTTGTCATAGAATTCTTGTATGGGGGTAGATGCTTTTCAATGCTATCTCCTGCATGGTTCTTAGGCATAAATTCATTTCATATTGATAATTTTTTGCCTTCTAGGGTGCGCATGCATCAAAGAAGTTTCGGAGTGAATATGTGATGCCTGGTTTAGCGGATCGACTTAACGGAATTTCCATATCAGCCTCTGCTGCAATGACGGATAAAGCCACGGCGTTGAAGGCCGAAGGTATTAAGGTTATCAGTCTTTCCTCGGGTGAGCCGGATTTTCCGACGCCTCCGCATGTGGTGGAAGCTGCTGTGGCGGCGGCACGGGCGGGTGATACAAAATATCCGCCTCAGGCTGGTAAACCGGCGCTTAAAAAGGCAGTCCGTAATAAATTTCTGCGCGAGAATAATCTGGATTATGCGCTGGATGAAATCCTGATTGCCAATGGCGGAAAGCAAATTATTTTTGATGCCATCATGGCGACCTGCAATCCGGGCGATGAGGTTGTGCTACCTACCCCGTACTGGATCAGCTACGCGGATCAGGCGCGTTTGGCCGGGGCCAGTGTTGTTCAGGTTCCTTGCAAAGTTGAAAACGGCTTCAGGCTTGCGGCGGATGATCTGGAAGCGGCCATTACAGAGCGGACAAAATGGGTCATCCTGAATTTCCCGAACAATCCATCAGGCACATGCTGTCCGCGTGAGGATATGGAAGCAATCGCCGCTGTCCTGCTCAAATATCCCAACGTCTGGGTCATGACAGACGATATTTATGAACATCTGGTCTATGACGGGTTTGAGTTTTGTACGATTGCGCAGGTGGAGCCCCGTCTGAAAGAACGTGTTCTCACAGTTAATGGTGTCTCTAAAGCTTACGCCATGACAGGCTGGCGCGTGGGGTATTGTGGTGGTTCTAAAAAACTGATCGCCGCCATGAATAACATGCAGGGACAGTCAACCAGCGGCATCAACACTCTGGCGCAGGCGGCTGCCGTTGCTGCCCTGGAAGGCCCGCAGGATTTCCTGAAAGATCGCGCGCGGGAATATCAAACCCGTCGGGACCTGGTGGTCGGTCTGCTGAATGCCATTCCGGGAATTCAGTGCCATAAGCCTCAAGGCGCGTTTTATGTCTATGCGGATATAAGTGCATGCATGGATAAGGTTTCTGCTGCTGGAAAAACCATTGCAACAGATACAGATTTCGTTATGGGCCTTTTGGAGGAACAGCAGGTGGCAACGGTGCAGGGCACAGCCTACGGTATGAGCCCGTTTTTTCGCGTTTCCTATGCGACCGATGTCGAGACACTCCGTGAAGGATGTGACCGGATTGCAAAGTTTGTCGCAGGTTTGAAATAAGCAAAAAAGATATCCGGCACATCCAAAGGGACGTGCCGGACAGAGAAAACCCCGCTTTGAGACAAGGCGGGGTTTTCTTTTAACGGATTTCCAGGCAGAAGTTTTCTGTCATCAAAGAGGATGAAGGGTCAGAATGGTTTGTCCATAGCTGATCAGATCGCCTTCCTCAGCCATGAACTGTACCACGGTTCCATTTTGTGGTGCTGTAATAGGGACAGTCAGTTCCCCGATTTGCAGCATGGAGATTACCTCTCCCGCACAGACAGAACTGCCTGACGGTGCAAATTCTTCCTTTGTAAGCGGATTTTTTCGTAACAAATTCCCAAAATACGGGGCTGTAACAGAAATGTCCGTAGAGGTAGAGACAGCAGCCTCAGGCTGCCCGTGTGTGGGTACCGTATTGCTTGTCGCGTCGGGAGGAGGGGGGGCGCTCTCTCCCACAGTGATGCGAAGGCGTACTCCCTGCACATTGGACAGTTCAAGGCTGCTGAGACCAGCTTCGCTCAGCCATTGGCTGATCTGGATCACTTCTTCTGAATTCGGAAGGCTGTCAAAAGCCGGAATTGATAATGGCGTGTTCATCAGGAGTGTTCCCTTTTTTCCAGCCAGTGTTCCAGATGGTGGATGTCAACGCCACCTTTCTCAAAAGCAGGGTCGCACAAAAGCGCCTGATGGAGCGGAATATTGGTCGAGATTGCCTCAACCTGCATTTCAGCAAGAGCAACTTTCAGCCGCTGGATGGCTTCGCTCCGTGTGGCGCCTCGTGCAATGACTTTGGCAATGAGCGAGTCATAATATGGCTGCACAATGCTTCCGGTCACAATATGCGTATCCATACGAATACCAGCTCCGCCGGGAACATCCCAACGGCTCACACAACCAGGAGATGGTGCGAATGAGAAAGGATCTTCTGCATTGATCCGGCATTCAATGGCATGGCCCACGGTATGAATAGCACTCTGCTCGATGGCCAGATGTTTGCCTTGTGCAATCTCAATCTGTGCACACACAATATCAATGCCGGTTGTTTCTTCCGTAATCGGGTGTTCAACCTGCAAGCGCGTGTTCATTTCAATGAAGGCAAAAATACCCTCTTCATACAGAAATTCAAACGTGCCTGCGCCGCGGTAGCCAATATTGCGGCACGCCTGCACGCAACTGGCGCCAATTTCTGCAATCAGTTCGGGCGAAATTCCCGGCGGAGGTGCTTCTTCCAGCACTTTTTGGTGCCTGCGCTGCAAAGAGCAGTCACGGGCTCCCAGCCACAGCGCGTTACCATGCGTATCGCACAGAACCTGTATTTCGATGTGTCTGGGCTTCTGCATGAAGCGTTCCAGATACAGGGTCGGGTTCCCAAAGGCCTGTTGGGCTTCCTTGCGGGTGAGGGTGACCGCCTTGATCAGCTCATCAGCGGACCATACAACCCGCATGCCGCGACCGCCGCCGCCGCCAGAGGCTTTGACAATAACCGGAAAGCCAACCGTATTGGCCAACTCCAGAATGGCCTGCTCACTCTCCGGCAAAGGGCCGTCTGAGCCGGGCACGCAGGGCACCCCTGATGCCTGCATGGTCTGTTTGGCGGTAATCTTGTCGCCCATCAGGCGGATGGAAGCTGGCGTTGGGCCTATGAAGACAATCCCGGCATCTTCAACTGCTTCCGCAAAATCGGCATTTTCGGACAGAAAGCCATAGCCGGGATGGATGGCTGACGCGCCTGTTACTTTTGCCGCCAGAATAATGGCATCAGCATCCAAATAGCTGCGAGCGGCAGACGCCGGGCCAATACACAATGCGATGTCAGCTTCCAGAACATGGCGGCTCTGGGCATCCGCCTCCGAATAGATAGCGACAGTTTCCAGCCCAAGTTGGCGGCAGGCCCGTTGAATACGCAGAGCGATTTCGCCACGATTGGCAATCAGAACGCGCCCGAAGCGCTGCGGGCCGCTCATGATAGACGCATCAGAGGCTGATCAGCCTCAACCTCACTGCCATCGGTTACCAAAATGGCTTCTATACGGCCAGCAACCTCGGATTTGACCGGGGTGAAAACTTTCATGGCTTCTATCAGACCTATCTGCTGTCCGACGCTCAGAGTGTCTCCCACGCTGACAAAAGGTGGTGCATCAGGGGAGGGAGACAAATGGAGGGTACCATACATTGGGGCGGTTACAACGCGCGTGGCCTCAGGGGGCGCTTCAGGCTGCGTTGCTGATGTGGAAGCCCCCGTTTCGACAGACGGAGATCCTGCCAGAGCTGACTGTGGAGAAGAAAGCGGAGAAGCAGGACTGGCCGGGGCCGAAGCCTGCTCTGAGCGCGTGATTTTAAGAGTTTGACCGCCTTCTTCAATCTCAAGCTCACGGAGCGGAGCACGGCCAAACAGGTCTATCAGCGCTTTGAGAGCTTGAGTATCCATGGTTATCAGGACTTAGCTGTTTTCTTCGCAAAGTTCAGGCCACCAACAACCTGCATGGTGGGCAGAACTTCCATAAAGCTGACATTCATGCGCTGTGGCGCAGAAATGGCGAAAGCAATGGAGTTTGCCAGGTCTTCAGGAAGCAGAGAGTCATATTCATCAAAGAAGCGACGCTGAGCCTCTTCCATGTTGCCAATCAGGCGGCCAAAAACCTCAGTCTGAACACGGGCGGGAGAAACTTCAGTGACCCGGATATTCTTGCCGAACAGGTCACACCGTAGCTGCTGGGAGAGAGAATGCACGCCGGCTTTGGTAGCGTGATAGACCGTGTTGCCACCGGCAAAAGCATAATGACCGGCAATGGAGGTAATGTTGACAATGTGCCCGCGGTCCCGCGCAATCATCCCCGGCAGGGCCAGACGTGTCAGCTGCAGAACGGCACGCAGGTTGATGTCCACCAGGCCGTCAATGTCTTCCTCTGTCGTGTTGGTGATGTTCCCGGTGCGGGACTGACCGGCGTTATTGATGAGAATATCAATCTCATGGTTCTTGAAAATCGCCCCCATGGCATCAAGGTCCGCGACACTGGCAGCCTGCACAATACAGCCGGTTTCTTCTGCCAGCTTGGTCAGGCGTTCTTTGTCCCGGGCAACGGCATGCACTTCCAGCCCCAGTTCCCGCAGGCGGCGGACAGTTGCGGCTCCAATGCCGGATGATGCGCCGGTAACAAGTGCTGTGCTGTAGGGCTGTATTGTCATGATATAAAATATCCTGATGTATGTGGGCCGCTCTGCCCTATGTAAAAGGCCAGAATTTAACAAGTCATTCCACCTTAGAGACGGAATTTTGTGTTGACCAAGATCAGTTCAGTCTTGCGTCATAAGATTATCCAATGTTTCCGGCCCGGTGCTGGTCATAAGATTATTGTATGTCACCACAGCAAGATAATGTTGGCGAGCATTCGCTCTCTCACCGTATCGTTACGGACGCAATATGTAACACCGTACGGGATGTTTTTGGTGGCAGCCATCTTAGATCTTTATCTGGACGCTCATGACTGAAACTGTTCCCGCTCTCTGGGCAGAGCAGTCTGCTGGTTCAGCAGCGGTTCCTACCATCAGTATGATCGGAACACGGGCTATGCTGTTTGAAGCGCCCGGAGAGTTCACGCTTGGTTGCCAGCGGCGTATCTGGGCCCTAATAGACGCCTGCGCCGATCGGCCGGATATTGCTGAAGTCATGCCGGGTGTCACCAACCTGATGCTGATTTTTTCTACGCCACCGGAAAATCCTGAGGATATGGCGGCTTGGCTGCGTAAGGCATGGAATACCTTGCCAGAGAAACACATCAGAGGACGGCTCTTTGAAGTGGGGGTTCGGTATGGCGGTGAACTGGGATCTGACCTGCCGCGTGTTGCAGAACATTGTGGTATGTCTCCGCATGAAGTTATCGCGCTTCATCAGGCTCCCCTTTATACAGTGTGTGCGCTCGGAAGCGTGCCAGGGTTTGGGTATCTGCATGGGCTAGACCCCCGTTTGGAAACACCGCGCAAATCTGTGCCTTCTCTGAAAATGCTGGCGGGCACGGTCACAATTGGTGGCCCGCAGGCTGGAATATCCGCATTGACGGGCCCGAATGGCTGGAATTCCATCGGCTTTACGGATTTGGTGATGTTTGATCCGCAACGTGATCCGCCAGCGTTGTTTGACGTAGGTGACCAGATCCGTTTTTACGCCGAAAGTATCGAGTTGTGATTACAGTTCTTGAAACTGGCGTGCTGAATAGCGTGCAGGATGCTGGTCGGTTTGGGTATCGCCATTTGGGCGTGAGTACAGCTGGCGTGATGGACCCTGTGGCACAGCGATGCGGTAATGCCCTTCTTGGGAATGCACCGGATGCTGCTTGCGTTGAAGTGCAGACATTTCCTTTCAAAGTTCGCTTCGACAAAGATGTCAGTCTGGTTGTGACGGGCGGCCAAGGCGTTTTAACAATGGGGGGCAGAAAAATCTTGCCTTGGACTGTTGTCACTGCGCGCATGGGCGATGTTCTAACGCTTGAGCGGCCTGTCATAGGCGCGCGGATGTATCTGTGCGTCTACGGGGGTATTGATGTGCCAGTTGTCCTCGGCTCTCGGAGTACGCAATTGCGTGGTGGCTTTGGGGGGTATCTGGGGCGTCCGCTAGAGGTTGATGATGAGATTGCCGGAACCGGTGGATGCGTGCCAGATGGCTTCGGCGCTATTCCGCCGTCGGAGGGGCTGGTTGGCGCATGCGCTGAAGAAAAAGAAAAAACAGTGACATTGCGCGCTATTCCCGCAACAGACTACGCCTTGTTTACGGAAGAAGCGCAAGCCCGTTTCTGGTCTGCATCCTGGCAGATTACAGCGCAAAGCAACCGGCTGGGCTACCGTCTTAAAGGGGGGGCTTTGATGCTGAAACACCCCATAGAGTTGCGATCTTACGGGGTTATTCCAGGCCTTATTCAGGTGCCTCCGGCAGGAGAGCCTATTGTGCAAATGGCGGATGCAAACACCGCGGGCGGCTATCCTCGGATTGCGACTGTGATCGAAGCTGATTTGTGGCGTCTTGCTCAGGCGCGTATCGGCAGTTTCGTGCGGTTACAGCGGTGTGATCACGCCGCGGGCCTTGAGGCCATGGCAGATGTAGAAAAGTATCTGAAGAGTATTCAGGAAAATTCTGCGCTCTACAGAAAATCATTCATTCGGAGGGATGCCGGCCAGACCGGTAAAAAATCATGAAGATTGATTTGAATGCCGATATTGGCGAGGGCTTTGGTCGCTGGACGATAGCCGATGATGCAGCCCTTATGAATGTGATTTCGTCGGCAAATATCGCATGTGGTTTTCACGCGGGTGATCATCTGATTATGGACCGTGTGGTTCGGGCTGCAAAAGAGCGTGGCGTTGCCATTGGGGCGCATCCTGGTCTGCCAGACCGGATGGGTTTCGGGCGTAGAGCTATGGTTGTCAGCGCGGAAGAAATGGAAGCCATGTTGGCGTACCAGATTGGGGCTCTCAGGGGCATCGCGGCCCGCCATGGGTTAAGGGTAGGCCATGTCAGTTATCATGCCGCATTTGGGACTATGGCGAATGCTGATCAGGAGTTGGCTGATCGCCTTGCGCGCGTGATTGCGCAGATTGATCCTTCTCTCGTAATGCTGGCAATGGAGGGGCAGCCTATTGATCTTGCCGCCAGAAAGGCCGGTTTGCGTGTGCGGTCACTGTTTCTGGCAGACAGAGCTTATCAGGCAAACGGCGCGCTGGTGCCCCGGGGGCTGGAAGGCGCCGTTATCCATGATCTGGATAAAGTGAAAGAGCGTGTAAAAACCTTCCTTGAAACAGGAAAAGTGATAACTATTGAGGGCAAGGATCTGGCCATCAGATCCCGCTCGATCCTTGTGCACAGCGACACACCAGGTTCCGACAAGCTGGCCCAGGCTATCGCATCCCAGATAGATGCAATGGGCGGAGAAGTCTCGGCGTGTGCTGAAGGATAACGGGTCTTGAAAAGAAAAGGGCAGAAGAGGATTGCTCTGTTTCTGTCCGGAGCAGAACGGTAATGGCTATGCAACATAACCTCGCACGCGGGGCATATCTACTTGCATTGGCCACATTGTTTACGGCACTTCTCAACGCATTGCAGAAAATTACGGGTTCAACATTATCTGTTGTTGAAATCGTTTTTTTCAGGAATCTGTTTTCTTTGCCGTTTGTGGTTGTTATCGCGTTACGCGGTGGCCTTGTGCTGAAGACGCACCATTTCAGCGGCCATGTCATCCGCTCTGTTGTGGGGCTGATCAGTATGATCATGACGGTTGTTGCCGTAACACATCTTCCTTTGGCAGAGCAGCAGGTTTTATCTTACACGCAGCCACTGTTTCTTATTCTTCTGTCTATTCCGCTGATGCATGAGCGTCCGTCCATTCAGCGTTGGGTGGCCGTAGTCATCGGTTTTGTCGGCGTTGTTGTGGTTGCGAGCGGGAAGGGGCTTTTGGGAGATGGTCACGGAACCGTTCCAGCATGGGCTTACGCTGTCGCTCTTGGTCAAGGGGCAGTAGGGGCTTTGACAACCATGCAGATCCGTCAGCTTTCGGCTACGGAAAAAAGCACGACCATCGCAATGTGGCAGGCCATTTTGATGACCGCGGTGACAGCCGCAGCGCTTCCGTTCGTGTGGCATATGCCCACACGCGCGGATTTATTATGTCTTGTTGCTGTTGGTGCTTTTGCCGGAATAGCACAGGTTCTGCAGACAGAAGCATTTGCCTCGGCTCAGGTTTCAGCCATTGGTCCCTTTGCCTATTGTGGTCTGGTCTGGGCTGCCTTGATCGGCTGGTTGGGGTTTGGCGAAATTCCAGGCGTCGCCATGTTTGTGGGGGGGCTTCTGATTATCGGTTCTGGCCTGTGGATGTTGCGGCATGAAAGGCCGTCCCGACAAAAAGTGGTTTTAGAATCAGAATCTTCCTCCGGAGCACAATAAAAAGCCTTTCCATACATGCTCACAGGTGTGTTGTATTCATAATGTTCCGTTATCGTAAAAAATATTGAAGATCTGTGTGATGCAAGGCTGCCTTTTAAGGCCGAGAGTTTAAAGGTGAAAAAGCGATGAACAAGAACGCAGGCTCATCAAGATATGTCTTTTTTGGCATGATTTTTCTGATGTATGTCATCAGTTATGGGGATCGTGCAGCCCTTTCCATATCACTACCTGATCTTGGCCGCGAATTTTCACTTTCTTCTGTCCAGATGGGGTGGGTTTCCTCCAGTTTTCTCTGGTCTTATTTTGTCCTGAATCTTCCCTCAACCATTCTTCTGGATAGCGCTGGCGCTCGTCTGGTGGGAACGCTGGCTGTTTCCGTATGGTCCTGCGCTATGATCCTTGGAGGCATGACACGAAATGTGACGCAGTTTATCTTAACCCGCATGCTTCTGGGCGTAGGGGAAGCGCCAACTTTTGGGGTGGGCGCGACGATTGTTCGCAACTGGGCAAGACCACAGGAACGCGGTACCGTTATGACAGTCCTGCTGACTGGCATGCAGATAGGCCTTGCTGGTGGTACAATTGCAGGAGCCTACCTGATTGCAAAAGTTGGCTGGCGATTTGAGTTCATGGCGCTCGGTGTTGTGGGATTGATTTGGGCGCTTGCATGGTGGCTACTTTATAGAAATCCGAATAAATCTGATGCTTCGGCGCGGGTTCGCTCCATTCGCGTGTCAGAAGTGCTGTCTTTGTTTCGGTCTTCGACATTTTGTGGGATTCTCGTTGTCCAGTGTACACAGAATTTTTTGAACTTTTTGCTTATGTCTTGGGTTCCTTTCTATCTCATTCATGAATTGCACTTGAATGTTCTAGGGTCCGGCAGTGGTACAGCCGGGTGTTACGTTCTGGGTGCTGTTGGGGCGGTTATTCTGGGGCGTATAGCTGAGCATATTGTGTTCCGAAACAACCCGGATGCGAGCCGCCGCCGATTTATTGTGGCCTTTTGTATTATCGGAAGTGCCATGATCGGGTTTCTTCCATTCTTTCATGATGAAACACCCATTCTGGCAGTCCTTTCCCTTTCTCTCTGCTGTCTGATTGCGGCAAACGGTGCTAATACAGCCATGTTGGCAGATATGTTGCAGGACGGTCATAAAATTGGATCTGTTACGGGCGTAACATTGACATTTAGTAATGCGCTCGGTCTTACAGCGCCTATTCTGACAGGATATATCGTGTCCTGGACAGGAAACTTTAATATGGCCTGGTACCTGTGCGCAGTGGCGCTGATTGTTGCCGGCCTGATTTCTTTGATGACGGTAAGCAAGCCGATTGTTATGACTTAATTCGAGAAAAATTAATAAGTTGGTGTTTTTTTATAATATATTTTGAGTATGGAGCTACGTCAAAAAACTCATTATTTTTCCTAAATTTATCATGACTTTCTTTTTGGAAACACATGTAAAAATAAATCTCCATGAGATTAAGGTTAATCTTGTGGAGAGTTTTCATATGTATAAATTGAAATTTATAGTCAAAATCCCGCTCTGGCAGGGGGCAAAAGGCGAGATATCAATATTCAATATGACGCCAAAACATAACGGAAACGTATCATATGAAACCAGATAAGGTTTCTTAATCCGACCGGTTTTCAGGGTGATGCGATGGCCAAAATATCAAAACTTGAACTATCACTCGTGGCGAGTGTAGCGTTCGGTGCTCTTCTCCCGGCAGGAAGCGGTTTTGCAGAAAGTGTAACTTCCCAGAAGGTGAAGGCACAGAAGGTCATTGTAAAAAAGACAAAAAATACCAAGGCCGCACCTGTAAAAACGTCACCCACACATGTCCGCAGCAAATTGAGCGCCTTGCGGGGAGGGGAGGAGTCCATTGACGTGGGTGGCCATTCGGGAAGTTCCGTATTTTCACCGACGACGCCAAAGCATAGCACAACGCAGGTTACGGTCGTCACTGGTGCTGAGCTTCTGAAAACCGGTCAGACAAATGTGCTTTCTGCTCTTGCGCAGGCTAACCCTGCCATTACAACCGCGGCCCTTCCCGGTGGCGGTGCAAGCTCATTTGTGCAGACCATGCAGCTCCGTGGTCAGTCTCCGGATGATACCCTGATCCTCGTTAATGGTCATCGTCGTCATATTGGTGCAAATTTTAACTCGAACTCTGGCACCAACTGGGGAAGTGAACCGGCTGATATTTCCCTTATCCCGGTAACTGCGATTGACCATATTGAAGTAGTAACAGAAGGCGCATCCGCGCTATATGGGCAGGACGCCATTGCAGGCGCTGTGAATATTGTGCTGAAGCATGATACTCATGGTGGTACAATCAATTTTAAAAATAGCGGTTATTACGCCGGGGATGGCCAGGCTCTGGATGGCTCTGCCAATTACGGTATGGCTCTGGGTCGTAATGGTGGTTATCTTGATCTGGCTGCGCAGGTTTCCCATCAGCTTCCCACAACGCGGGGTGGCGATTTTTATGGGACGCTTTTTGATGATTCCAGAAACGAGACGGCTAATCGCAATGTTCAGCGTGGTCTAGGTATTCCTAAATCCACACTGGAGACCATCAGCGAAAATATGTCGGTGCCGATGGCACGTGACTTCAATTTCTACAGCACATCGACTTTTTCTCATCGCCGCGCAAATGTGCCTGAAACCTATCGGGCCAATACCAGTTCTGACGAATGGATCAACCCCGAGCTCTACCCAGATGGTAATCAGCCTTATATTGCCATGGATCAGCTTGATTTTGAGACAGACAATGGCATCAAGGCGCGTAAATTTGGCTTTGCATGGGATGCCTATATTACTTACGCTCGAGATAAACAGGATTATAGAACAACAAACTCTGAAAATGTTTCTATCCCAGGCAGTACCCAGACATCGTTTTATGATGGTGCATCTATTGCAACTCAATTGACAGCAGGTTTGCGCGGGTCCCGTACGTTCCGGCCTGACTGGGCGCCTCGTCCAATCAATCTGCGGTTTGGAGGCGAATATCGCCATGATACTTTTCAGATGCTTGAAGGTGAGACAGCCTCCTGGAGCGGTATGGGCGCGACAGACCATCCGGGTAATGTGCCCATGGCAGCAACTTACCAGAACCGTGACGTGTACGAAGGCAATGTCAATCTTGATTTCTATGTGACCAAAAAATGGGAATGGACCTTAGGCGGCCGTGTTGGGAGCTATAACAACATTGCCACTGTCGAAACGGGGTCTGTTGGTACACGCTATAACTTTAACAAACGTTGGGCTATCCGTGCCAACGTGAATACCGGGTATCGTCCGCCAACGTTGGGCGCGCTGTCCTATTTCTATTCTGCCCCGTATCCGGGTTATACGGTTGATCAGATTCCCGCGAGTAGCGCTATTGCAAAGTATCTTGGTGCCGGGAGCATGAAAGGGGAATATTCACGCAGCTATTCCATTGGGTTTGATGCAACCCCGGTTGATGATTTTCATGTTACGGGCAATCTGTATTACATTGCCATCAACGGCAGAATGGGCAGCACAAAAACCTATTCGGTCAGCCAGAATGATTCCGAACTTTTGGAGTTGCTGAAAAACGCAAATCTGGAAAGCGCAACATCACTGTCCTATTATGCTAATCTGTATAACACGCAGACATTTGGCGGGGATTTTAGCGCGGACTATACGTTGCATACTGCAAAACTCGGGCAGTTCCGTTTTGCTATGGGCATCAATTTTTCGGATAACGAGATCCGGTCTGCAAAATCTGATCTGGTAAATGAGTATACCAAGATGATGGTTCTGCATTCTGCTCCCAAAAACCGTGAACAGATCAGTGTGAACTGGACACGCGGCAAATGGTCGGCTTCTGTGCAGGAACTACGCTATGGTTCAATTGTCTATATGGCAGCGCCAACCGGCGCAGGTAGCGTGCCTTTCCAGCAGAACCCAGGTTTTATTACCAATCTTGAAGTTGATTATAAAATTCTGCCGCGTTGGACGGTGGGTGTGGGCGCTAATAATGTGGGGAATAAACACCCAACGCGTGTTCCCAGCTCTATTGCCAACACACAGCAGGGCTTGGCTAAATATGCCTCCTATTCTCCTTATGGGTTTAGTGGTGGAATGTATTACGTAAAAACGTCATTAGATTTCTAAAGGTTGTAAATTCCAGATCTAGAATCTAACGAATTTAAAAATGATAATGTCAGCTGCTGTAGATCGGTTGTCCAACTCATGGGGACTGATTTGCAGCGGCTTTTTTGTGATCATCAACGTGGGAACAGTGTCCTGATGTCTTGCATGCATGCTGTCCTACCGAGAACTGATATGAGATTGCGGACGGACGGGATAGTTTAGAGCACCGTGTGATGAGGTTGATGCGTATCTTGAGTTCCGGAGCTAATTAGCGCATTCTTGTGCTGGGAAGCATTTGAGACGTGAGCCGATACGTTTGCACGTTGCCGCGATGGATCGTTCAGCGGTCCTCCATAGCTGGGTCTCGAGTTTGGCAAAGACCTGTTCGGTTGAATTGAAATCGAGACTGTAGGGCAGCAGCAGAAAGATTATCTGGACACCAACGGCGCGAATGGCTTTGCGAGCGGCTCCGTCCTTGTGGTTGCCGAGATTGTAGAGCACGACGATGTCGCCAGCTTTGAGCCTTAGAACCAGAGACTGTTCGATATGGGCATGGACTGGCTCGTTGATGGCACCGTTGAGCCCGCACTGTGCGGTAATCCGGTCATGATGCAAAGAGGCAAGAAGGGGCGGTGTCTGCCAGTGACCGTGTGAGGCCTTAGCTTCCAGCCTGTCCGCTCTGCGGCAGCGACCATGCGCGTGCGTCATGTTGGTCTTGGTCGATGTTTCGTCGATCAAGGCCAGATGGGTGGGATCTATAGCAGCCAGGCGCTACTTCCAGAATTTATGCTTACATACGGCCTCAGGTCGATCTTGTTAACAGAACACTACGTTTTTTTGAAGCTCGTCCCTTGGGATTGAAAAATGGGTGACAGTATTCCCGCGTTCCGCCGGAACGCCACGCTTGTCGCGCATTTGGGCCGACAATGCAGCATCAGGTTCGGAAACAATGATGGCCAGCAGCCAGCCTCTTTCAGGTCTGGTTTGGGAAGAACGATGTCCGACCGGGTCGGCGCAACACTGATCGTCCACGCGTTTTGCATCTGAACCCATTTGATGCCGAGGCTCCGCATACGCCAAAGCGAAGCGGTGTGCCTCGGTAATTCATGCCGTCATTTTCCACCGCGTCAGTCACGCGGTCTCGTAAATCTTGCGGGTAAGTTTTCGGTATGAAGGCTGGCTGCCTTCGCCAGCCTTCATACCGAAGTATGTCCCGCGCCCCCAGGGAATCACGCGAGCCAATCTATCCGCAGTGTGTTCTAAAGCTACTTAAGAAGAAGCGGCTTTAGAGGAAAGTTCTTGGCTTTGTTCAGCCAGCTTTTCTGGCTTCTGATTTTATCGCGTCTTCCAGAAGGGAGGTGATTTGCTCCTGGTTATAGGTCATCCTGATCAGATGGCGTCCTTCAATAGATGCTCTGCACCAGTGGGGCTGAGAGTTATGGAGTTGTAAGATCTGTTCAGCCAACTCCAGCGCTGTCTCGCCATGATTTTCATGGAGACCTGCTGTTAGCGGCAAACCTTCTGCTGCAATTGATGTCATGACACAGGGCACACCGTAGGACAGACTTTCCAGAACCTTGCCCTTGATCCCGGCACCGAAGCGTAAGGGGGCAATGCTGAGGCGCAGAGTGGAGAAAAGTCCGTCCAGATCAGGAACCTCTCCTAGAATATCTACGCCTTCTTTTTGCAATGAACGTACGCGGGCGGGCATATTGGTGCCAGCAATCAGGCATTTGATTGAAGGGTCTTTAAGCCACACAAGAGGCATAATCTCTTCAACCAGCCAGCGGGCGGCATCCACGTTGGGGGCGTGGGCATAATTCCCCAGGAACAGCACGTTCTTGCGTTGCTCAAAACTGTTCTCATGAACCTTCAAGGGAACAGACCATGGAATGACTGCCGTATTCAGCAGTGGAAGAGCGTCCTTAAGCAGAGCTGCTTCAGCCGGAGAATGGGTCAGAACAATATCTGCCTGACAGGCGGCCTGATATTCCCGCAATTTTAAGCGTCGGGAGTCAGCAATTAGTTCAGGGCGCGCTTCTATCTGTGCCTGGCGGAGTGTGCGCAGGAAATGGAGATCAGCCACGCTATATATAATCCGAGCTCTGGGCTGATGGCGTCGGGTAAGCCCCATATAGCGGGAGGCAATCTCCTCACGGTGCAGATAAACGATGTCAAAACTGTTGTTCTGACGAGACAGCACGTCCTCTACGGAGCGATAGAAGGGGGCCGTCAGCACGGTAACATCCGGGGTGTTGTCGAGATGATCCGGACCTTCCATCTGGTCTGCCGCCACAAAGCTTACGTCATATCCAAGGTCTTGCAGAGCAGTGATGTGGGAGAGGATAGCGTGTGAACCCGCGTCTCTGCCCTTGTTTGGCCGTTGTGTATCAATGACGAGCGCTCGGCACATCTTGGCCGGGCGGGCTTCTTTCAATCCCCGTCTGGCGTGGGCTGAATGCAGAGCTGTCTGTTTTTCGCCACTCGTTTCCTGAGCGTGTTCCTGCGTCAACTGTTCTACCTGCGCAAGCAGAAAGGACAGCACATCTTTACGATGTTCCTTGCTGACGGCCTTGACTGCACGGCTGACGGATTGAGCAAATGCAGGGTCAAACGCATCCACAGGTTCCAGAACATGTGGATGACTGAGCAGCATGCCATCACTTGCTCGCCGAACTTCAATGACATGACGGCTGAATGGGGAAAGACCCACAGGCAGAATGACGTCAAAGCCGCAACGGAGAGCTCGCCCACTCAATTCCACGTCAGGACGAAGGCCATTTGCAACTGTGGTGGCAATCAATTTGCCATTGTCCAGTATCTGAATGGCAACAGGTGTATCCGGGGTTGTCGGGTTCCAGGCCCATCCTCGAATTTGCTCACGGCTGACAGCGTCAAGGTAGCCTTCAAAAGACTCAAGGTTGATATTGGGCTGTGTGGTGTAAAGGGGGGCTTGGGTCTCTTCGTTCAGGTCAAGCATCCATGGGCTGTTTTTAAGAGGGGCATTATCTTCCATGCGTTGCACTTCAATAACGTGGCGCTCAAAGGGGGAAAGTCCGCCGGGGATTTCGAAACGGAAACCACAGGAGCTTCCCACGTCTGCGCGTGGCTGATCGGCAATAATTTCACCTATCGTCACGCCATTATTCAGAATGGAGAGCCGGACTGGTTCCTCAGATGCGCTATCCCGCGCCCATCCCTGAACAATGGTGTGTGACACGGTATCGATATACCCTGAAAGTGTGCCAACAGATTTCAGGGTGTGCATTCCGGTCAGGCGCAGCAGGTCTGTACGGAGCTGTTCCAGTTCCGCACCTTCTTCCAGACGAGGGGCGCAATACTGAGCCGGTATCTTCTGATCCTGCGGATAGAGTACCTGGAATTCAGAGGCATTCAGGAACATGCCGCGCGAGTCATCATCAACAAACGTTTCCGATGGGGCTCCGTGGGCAAAGATGACGTCATGACTTTCAAGTTCGATGTGAAAATACGCCACTTCATCCATGGCTTCTGCCTGAATGATGCTGACACCGTTAACCAGCGTCATGGCGGGCACCAGTTTATGGGCCAGATACATTGCATGCAGCGGAGAGACGGAAAGATCCTGAGTAGGCAGCCCGTTTCCAAGGGATCCCTTGCGGAAGACGACAGGCAGAATTTCCTTGTTCCCGGCGGCAAAACGTCCGGAATAGCTGCGGCGGCCGATCCATTTGATTGGACGGAAGCCATTCTGGAGTGTTTTGACCAGATCGCCAATCTTCAGAAATTCAACAGAAACCGGACCGTGATCTGTTTCAATCAATGTGCCGCGACAATAACAGGGCGTGCCTTCTGTCAGCAGTTCGGTTCCGCCGCTTCCATCAGCCGCAAGGGAGAAAAAGGCCGCATCATAGTTTCCATCAAGGGCGATGGAGTAGGTATCTGTCCCGTTGGAGACCTTAAGGGTGGACGGATCTGTCAGGCTGAGGGTTGCGTTATCAGACCATGCAAGTTCTGGCAGATCAATCTGCGCGCCGCTGGACAACTGAATGTTGGATGCAGAACTGCCGGAATAAAGTGCCAGACGCCCACCATCTGTTACGGAGATATCTGCGGCACTGGCGCCCGTTTTGACGACAGCCGTTTGCCCGTTTGCGACAACTGTATTGGCGAGTGTTTCTCCACTGCTGGCGCTGTAGTCTGACATTTCCAGAAGCGTTACGGATGGATCGTGGTCAGATTCAGCATCCAGATAGCCCGTGTTGACATGCACGGTTTCAAACTGTCCGGCATCAGCAAAAGCAGAGGTGCCGATTGTGTGGTCCAGAGACTGGGCGTTTCCTTCAAAAATATAGGTATAGCGGTTGGAAGCGTCTTCCTTGGAGCTCATGTCCGTCAAGCCGCCATTGGCATAAACCGTATTGGCGTCGCTCCATTCCGTATCATTGAAGTCGCCCAGAATCCCGATTTTTGCATCAGGGTCCTGCTGACGCAGACTGTTTACGTAGTCGGTAATGTACTCAGCCTGAGCAATCCGGTTGTTGACGGTTGCTGTGGTGCCACCGTGATTGACCGGAGGCTGTGTCGATCCGTAGAGCTCGGAACTACCGGCCTGTGATGACAGGTGGACGTTGAGGAGAGTGACATCCTTGCCGTTGAATTCAAATGTCCCGACCAGCGGCAGGCGGGTGTTTTTGAATGTACCGTTCAGTTCCTCATTACCAATGGTGGTGACGGGCGCTTTCAGCGTTACCCGATCCGCATTGTAGAGATATACGCTGCGAATGTTGCCGCCTGATACACCCCCTTGTGTATTGTTGGCGGGATCGACCTCCGCCCAGGAATAGGTAGGGCCACCGGCAGCCGCAATGGCCTGCACAAGAGCCGCAAGATTTTGTTCTGCGCTTACGGTGCCATCATTGGTGGTTCCGCTGTCATCCTGAATTTCCTGAAGAGCAAGAATGTCAGGATTATCAAGGTTTTTAACAATAATCTGCGCAACCTGCTTCAGCCGGTCTGCATTGGCCGGGTCAAGCGCGTTGAAATTCTCGATATTATAATCGCTGATCAGCAGATTCTGATCATCTTTGTGGAAAGAGGTAACAGGCTTTTCCTGCTCGGTGTGAATAACCGTAACCTGCGTGGTGGGAACCAGTTCGTAGATGCCGTTATAGTAGGTTAAGATGCCGGTAACGCTGCCCAGGGAATCTCCCAGTTCCACACTTGGTGCTGTGCCGGGGGTCACACCGCTATCATAATAGAGTTCAACGCGTTGTGTGTTGATGCTGGTTTCTGTGCTTTGAAGCGCACCTGTTGGTGTCAACAGGCCGTTTCCGTTATCTGGCACAACCCACACGGCATTCCCTGAAGAAGCGCTAACCGCCACGACGTTGTTAAGGGTAACAAGCTGCCCGAGCAGGTTCCGGTAGAAATCGAGCGCGTTAGTATCCGGGCTGAGTGTTGCTGTGCTCTGATTGAGGTTGATGGCCTGCGCCAGATCACCCAGATAAGAACTGGCGGGAACAGTCTCTCCACCTTGGCCGATCAGGGTGGGGGCGACCTGCGTGTAGGATGCGCCGGTATCCGTGTAGGAAACAAGGTTGATTTCCGGCAGCGTTAGAGATTTCTCCCATGAGGTGCCGGAGTAATTGGTTACCGTCCCTGTGACCGAGACTGTTGTGCCGACCGTTGGCAATGCTGCATCTTTGCCAGCGTAAACAAAAATGGCGGAACTACCAACGGTATCCTTGTCTTTTGTGCTTTCCTGTATCCAGAAACCAATGCTGCCGTTTGTATCAACAGCCGTTACCACGCCCGTCGTCATGACCGAGCTATTGGCGTAGGTGCTGAAATAGCCCGTTCCGTTAATCTGCTGAACGGTTAGCTGTTGGGGGGAGGTGTTTCCCGTACCATCATTCCCGGAAGAACCGCTGTTTCCGCCGCCTGTATCAGACCCGTCAGATCCGCTATTGTCATCGGTGTCAGAGCCACCGCTATTTGTTCCATTGTTGGCTGCGCCTGGGGTGACCAGCACGGTACCCGCTGCCGCTGTCGTTCCGTATCCGTCAATACCAGCCAGGGAAGGGTCATCTGCTACCCAGTCAGACGCGCTGTCCGTATCTGTGCCATCGGGTATGCGGGAGGCCCCGGCTGCACGTGCGCCGGTAAGAACGGGGGCATCGGCGTAGGTTGGATCGCCTTTTCCGCCATCCGAGACGGCAATGGTATCCCCGATTTCAGACCACGGCGTGGATGTGAAGGTGCCGCTTTTGGTCGTATCGACGTTATCTCCCACCTTGCCAGTGAAGTCTTTGACCAGAAGGACAGTTTGTGTGCCGTTCTGCAAAGTATTTGTCAGGAACGGTGTGGCCCAGTAGCCGTCACTGCTGGTTGTTCCAACCTGAAAAACGTTATCAATTTTTCCGGAAGCAGTACCGTCACCATCAACAACTATAATAGACCATTCACTGTAGTCAGTGGACGCATCTCCTTTTACTTCAATGAATTCATCGGGATCACCAGAAACACTTGGGTTAAACATAAACTCATTGATGAGGAGCTTGGACGCCATTACTTTGATTCCGAAGGCCGTTTTGAATGTGAATTAAGATATTCAGACACATTCCTTGCATTGATATCTGTAAGTCAACTTATTTTCGTCTTTGACTTAAAAAATACATAAAAAATTCATATTTTATTCTAATGGACGGTTTCGTCTGATGTGCCCCGAAACGGGCATATAAAAGAACTATCTATTTGGAAATGTTATAAATTTTATTCCGTTATAACATGTGCCCTTTATGATTTTTCTGGGTCCATTCTGAAAACGGGAGCCGTCATGACATGTGAGTGAAAGTTGCCAAATACGATTCGTTTTCGCAATAAGATGCCGTTTTTGTCCGCGTGAAAGAAATTTACCGTCTGGTCAGAAAGAGACGGAATCCGTCTGTTGCTCTCTCAGAAAGAAATCCCGGCAGGAGAGCTTCTAGCTGCGTCCTGATTATGCCACGATGCGCGCACCGAAAATCAGGGGCGTGAAGAGCCTCATTGTGTTTACTTTCTGGAGAGAAGCAATTTTATGCGTAGGTTTTTGTCTTTTACAACATTGCTTGCCGGGATGCAGTTTGTGGTTCCGGCATATGCTGAGCAAGCCTTTTCATTTCAGAATGCGCCCGGAGAACTGCCCAAGACAGTTGCGCCCCTTTCCTACATTATTCATCTTGCAACGGACATGGACCATCTGTCCTTGACCGGGCGGGAAACGATCAAGGTGAATGTCCTTTCCGCTACGGCTGAGATGACGATGAACCAGGCAGGTCTCAAGCTTGAGGGTGCGGTTCTGGATAATGCTGTCAAAGCAGAGATCAGCCAGAATGACGCTGCGGAGACAGTAACCTTGCGTTTCCCCAAGGACGTGGCGAAGGGGGTGCATACACTGGCCATCACATATTCCGGGCCCATTCTGAAAACGCCGAACGGTATTTATGTTGATGATTACACGTCCCCCAAGGGCGAAGCAAAACGAATGCTTGTAACCCAGTTTGAGGTTGCAGATGCGCGGCGTATGTTCCCCGGCTGGGATGAGCCTGCCTTTAAGGCAACCTTCCAGTTGGATGTGGCCTTGCCTACAGACTATGTGGCCGTGAGCAATATGCCTGTTACAAGCTCCAAGCCTGAAGGCGCTGGGCTGAAAAGGGTCTGGTTTGCGCAAACACCGCGCATGTCCACTTATCTTCTGGCATTGGTTGCGGGAGACATGAAGGCTGTTCGCGGTCAGGCTGACGGAACGCCTTTGGCTGTTTATGCGCCATCGGGTCTGGAAGGGCAGGGGGACTTTGCGCTTCATGCTGCAGAAAAGATACTGCCCTATTATAATAGTTATTTCGGGGTGAAATATCCGCTCCCCAAAATGGATATGGTGGCTATTCCTGGTAACTATCAGGCCGGAGCCATGGAGAACTGGGGCCTTCTGACCTACATTGATAATGTACTTCTGTTTGACCCCAAAAACAGCACCCCCCGCACGCGTGAACTGATTTATGAAGTGGTTGCCCATGAAATGGCACACCAATGGTCCGGTGATCTGGTCACCATGGGGTGGTGGGACAATATCTGGCTGAATGAAGGGTTCGCCTCCTGGATGGAAATCAAGGCGACGGACAAAATGAACCCGCAATGGGAGATATGGCCCCGCCAGCACGAAACACGGGAAGAAACGATGGGCACTGATGCACTGCCCAGTACGCATCCCATTCAGCAAACTATTCACAACGTAAGTGAAGCGAATTCAGCGTTCGACGGGATCAGTTACGGCAAAGGCGAACTGGTTATCCGTATGTTGGAGGGATGGCTGGGTGAGGAGCGTTTCCGCCAAGGGATGCGAGCTTACATGAAAGCGCATGCCTATGGCAGTGCGACCAGCCAGGATTTGTGGAATGCGTTGTCTGGTGCATCGGGGCAGGAGGTTGGTCAGGTAGCCCGCAGTTTTACGGAACAGCCGGGTATTCCGCTGGTCAATGTTGCAGCAGCCTGTGAACAGGGGAAAACAGTTTATACTCTGACACAGTCCCGCTTTACCATCCATGATCCCAACCCGAAGGATCTGGTGTGGAGTATTCCGGTGGTGGCTGGTGGTCCCGGGTTGCAGACTCAAAAACTGGTGCTGGGCAAGGCGCCTCAAATGCTGTCCGTGCCCGGGTGTGATGCCCCATTCAAGATGAACTTGGGGGAAAGCGGTTATTATCGTGTCCGTTATATGCCATCTGCTTTTGATGCGTTGGCGAAGAATATCACCACATTTGAAGCAGTGGATAAGGCTAACCTGCTGGGGGATCAGTTTGCCCTTTTCCAGTCTGGGCAGGCACAGCTTTCTTCATACCTGACGCTGGCTGATCGTCTTCTGAACGCACATGAAGACAACATTGCGGTGCTTCAGGAAATTATTGGCAAGTTTGAAGCGTTAGATGACTATCTGAAGGGCTCAGCCGACCGCTCTTTGTTCCGGGCTTATGCGCGTAAAGGACTGGCGTCTGTGTTGGCGCGTCTTGGGTGGGATCAGAAGCCAGATGAAAACGTTCTGGATACCATGTTGCGGCCTTTGGTTCTTTCCGCGCTCGGTCAATTTGAAGACCCGGCAGTGGTGACGGAAGCTCAAAAGCGTTTTGCGCAGTGGCTGGACAACCCTGCTTCTGTTCGTCCTGATCTTGTGGGTGTGGTTGCCAGCCTTGCCATGAAGCACGCTGATCAGAAAACATATGACATTATGGCTGCCAAGGTGCGCACCACACAGGCGACAGAAGTCAAGCTGCGTCTGTTTAACGCCATGGCAGGAGCCACAAACCCTGCGCTGATTGAGCAGACTGTCGCGCTGGCTTATAGCGGTGCCATTCCAAACGGCCGTATTGCCATGGCACTCTCCAGAGTGGCGGACAGTAGCGAGAACCCGGATCTGGTATGGAAACTTGTGAAACAACATGAGGCCGAGATCAGAACTCATCTTGCTCCATGGTCTCAGGATGGGTTTCTTGCGGGTATAGCTGTACATTCTGATAACGCGGACATCGCTGGCGCGTTGGAAAACGATCCCGCGTCAGTCAAGACAACCGGCGCTAAAATTGCCACAGCCAAGGCGTTAAGCGAAATTGGTGCCCGTAAAGAGGCCATGCAGGCGGCGCAGGCGCAAATCCATGTTTGGCTCAATACGCAGAAACATTAAGCTTCTCTGTATTGATACCCGGAAAGACCTTTCCTGCTTCTTGTCGCGTTATGGGACGCAGGAAGGGTCTCCTTCTCGGCATTCAGAATAAGCCTGTTTTGCATGCTTGGCAGAGGTAGTGCTCTGGTTGGTCTGATATTTTTTCATAAAAATCAGCCTGGTTTTTAGCGCAATGTCGCTCGGCTCCCGTGTGGATTTTAGCACGGGAGCCTCCATTTGAGTTTCTGAGCTACGCGAGGGGAAGAAGGCAGCAGAAGGGAAGCTAAAACCATATCTAGATATAAGTCTCGATATATCTTGACATACGATATATCGAGACTTATATCGGAATTATGAAACACAGAAATAGACACGCAGACGGTCGTCACCGTCAGACATTTTCTCCCGAAGGTCTTGGTGCCGGAGGTTCATCCCGTCCAGAAGGACGGCGTCATGGTCGTGGCGGAGGCCGTCGTGGCGGGCGCAACAGACTCTTCGACTACGGTGAGATGCGTCTTCTGGTGCTTGATCTGATCAGTAAAAAACCGACCTATGGCTATGAACTGATCAAGACTATCGAAGAAACATTCGGAGGAAGTTACACACCCAGTCCGGGTGTGATTTACCCCACGCTTACTTGGCTGGATGAGGCTGGTTACGTGACGTTTTCCGAGGAAGACGGACGCAAAAGCTACCATATCACGCCGGAAGGTGAGGCTTTTCTTGGGGCCAACAAGGGGGGATTGGAAGAAATTCTCTCACGGGCCGCTACTGCCGAGCCAGATGGGCGCGGAGGAAGACGAAATATCCCGGTGCCCATTATGCGCGGTATGGAAAACCTCAAGACAGCCTTAAGGCTTCGGCTTCGTAATGGTGGCCTTGATGCAGCGACCGAGGAAAAAATTGCTGCCCTCCTTGATGAGGCTGCGCGCGGCATTAGCCAATCCTGACACACTTTATATTCGGAGGGGGGGATTTATCTTCTCCCCTGTTCGGCTGGAGAAGGAAATAGACATATGAGTGAACTACTCCCACCCCAGCAAAATGATGCTCCCCAAATTCACCGCGTACGCCACGACCTTCGGCGGCGTCGGCTGGAAGTTGCATCGGTAGAGCGTTTAACGCCGCATATGATCCGTGTTGCGCTGACTGGCCCGGAACTGGCTGGGTTTACCAGCGCTTCTCCTGATGATCACATCAAGATCTTCATCCCCGGGCTGGACGGTGTTCTTACGCGGCGGGATTACACACCGCGCCGTTATGATGCCAAAACTGGAATGCTGGTTCTGGATTTTGTCAATCATCACGGCGGTCCGGCTGCTGCGTGGGCTCGTGCAGCGATAGTAGGGGATACTCTTGAGATTGGCGGCCCCCGTGGATCGCAGATTGTATCAGAGAGTGTAACCAGTTGGCTGTTGATCGGGGATGAAACGGCTTTGCCAGCTATTGGGCGGCGTGTGGAAGAGCTTCCAGAGCGGAGTTCTGTGATAACGGTTGTCGCTGTATCTGGCCAGGAAGACGAACAGAGCTTCGAAACATCAGCCCAGCATGATGCGCACTGGGTTTATAGGCCACTTGAAGAGGCAGATCAGGCACAAGGTCTTCTTGCAAAGCTGGCTGATCTTGAAATACCGGAACGCACCTTTGTTTGGGTGGGAGCTGAAGCTCAAGTAGCAAAAGCAGTGCGACATTATCTGCTTGAAGAACGGGGTATTAATGCTCGGTGGCTCAAGGCATTGGGATATTGGCTGAAGGGGCAGGCCGATGTCTCAGTCAAAAATGTTGGGGAAGAGGCGATCTGAACGCCCCCAACGTAATTGATGAAAATTTGCTCATGAGACAGCATTTGTCTGACTCCTTCAGGAAAGGAGCCAGATATGGCTTGAAGCTAAAGAATACAATAACAAGGGAAAAGTAGGGCTTAGTCAAACCCTACTGAAATTCCGGCGAAAATGCCGAACCCATCGCCCACCAGCAGAGCTGAAGGCTGTGTGGTGCCGCTTCCGTAAACAGGAACTACGCCGGTTGCGTAATGCTTGTTCGCAAGGTTGTGGAAGCTGAGATAAACCTGCCGATGCTTTTTGGGCCACTGGTATCCCATATTGAAGTTGTAAATATGGTAAGGGGCTGCCCGGTAGCGATTATCATAAGATGCCAGAACAGATGATGCGACTTCAGCATCAACGGCGGCATAAAACCCGTTTTTCAGGTCCAGGTGCAGTTCTCCCTGATAGTAATGCTGGGGAATGCCAGGAATGTGGTTATGGCCCCATACTGGGTCATGATTGAAGCGGAAGTCCTGATAGGTATAGGCTTGCCGTAAAGAAATGACGTTTCCGGCCCATTGGTAAAGGGTGGAATGAAGTGCAAACTCGACACCCTGATGGGTGGTGGGTGAGGCATTCCCATAGGTTGCGTTGTTATACAGCTGTGACGTGGGTGTCATGACCGAGAGTAATTCATTGCGCACAGCCGAGTGGTAGTAGGACAAACTCCATTGTGTTCCGGCATATTCTCCGCTGGTACCGACTTCAAACGTGGTGGCAGTCTGGGGTTTCAGCATGCTCCAGTCTTTGGTTAAACCGGTTGCGATGCCACTGGTATAGAGATTACCGGAGAGATACTGCCAATCCTGTGCTGGTTGGACGCTGCGGCTGACATTTCCGTAAACCTGAATATGCGGGTTAATGACATATCGGAAACCGGCACGCGGAGAAAAATACAGAGCATCCTGACTAAAGCGGCTTTTTTCCGGATATGTCTGGCTACCCGAACGGGGGGAATAATCCAGCGCGCCAGCGACCGTTAACCAGAAATTATGAAAAACTTCCGTATTGTTGCTAACATGAAATACATTGTCACTTCCGCCCAAATGAGAGCGTGTGACCAGTGTGCCAATTGCAACACCCGGATAGGCGTCAGCGCGTCGGACGCGGTTGTCAATTGTGGCGTGCAAATCATGCGTTGTGTATACCCCCACATCTGTATCGCTCTTCAGACCGAACAAGGTATCATGACGTTGGTAACTGAGAACGCCAGATGCGTAATCGATATCATAAAGAGACGCTGTGTTGCCCAGTTCGTGGTCCATGGGGGCGTTCATATAAACAAAGCCGAGCATAAGCTTTGAGTTGTCATCTATACGTATGCTGACACGGTCTGCCGCGTATTTTGTGCCAGGTTCAATCGTTTTTGTTCCCCAGTAACGGTAGGGTTCCTGTGCCTGCTTGGGGTTTTGTGCAACCTGGGCGCGGGTCAGATAATAGGGGTTGCCTTCAGACGTCTGGCGGTAGCGGAAGAAAAACCGGTTTTCAACACGATCATTGAATTTATAGCCATAATTGAAATTAACACCGAAGTTGGTGGATTTTGTGCTTTCCTGATACCCTGAGCGATAAGAGTTGGTGACGCTGATATAATAATCATGTTTGCCAATCACCTTGCCTGAACTGAGCTGCTCTTTGACGTAACCAAAGCTGCCGGCTTCCACACGGGCTTGATAGGTTTGGGCATCATAGCCAGTATTGGTGACATAGTTGATCGCGCCGCCTAGCATAAGGGAGCCGTAATCAAAACCATTTCCGCCGCGCAGGACTTCTGTATATTTTATGCCCAGTGGCTCCTGTAGTTCGTTCACGGTTCCAATGGGCGTGGTCAACGGCAAACCATCAAACAGGAAAAGAATACCTGAACGTGTTGCATTCAGCCCTGTCTGGATGCCTGAACCACGGATGGAAATGCGCAGGTCATCTGATCCGCAAGGAGCCTGTGCGAAAACACCAGCTTGATATTTGAAGGAATCCGCATTTGTGGCGCTTCGCCCACGTAGCATGACGGATGCGTCAATAACACTGGTTCCGCCGGGAATACGGGAGAGCCTGCGTTCAGCCTGCATAACGGCAGGCGTATGATGGTGCGTTACGAGAATCTGTTCTGCTGTATGGCTGGTGTGTGTAGCAGAGTGCTCGTGGTGCATACCCTCCATATTGTCTGCTTCTGGAGCATGGGAGTGCGTATGCACATGAACCGCCTTTTTGTGTGCGGCTGAAATGGTGCGCGCAGTGCTAGGGGCAGCGTTATGCGTCACAGGAGGCGTGCTGGCCAGTGCTGCCGAGGCTGTCACCAGCGCTGAGGTTGTCAGCAGGAGCCCTGTTCTGAAAGGGGGCATCATGAAAAAGGAACACACACGTGAAGCACGAACCGTAAGTGTAGAACGAGGTGCAGCGAGGTGATCCATATTTTTAATCCGTCAGGGTGAGATAATTATGCGACTAGAATGGGTGGAATATAATGCCAAAAATGATCGGTAAATATATAAACAACAAAATATAATGTGTGTTGCAAAATTAACACTACGAGGATGTGGAGAGAAGCTGTGCGATGGAAGAGTTAAAAAATCATATAAAACAATATGATAGGATATTATTCTCGCCACTTTTGTGAAGGCGGTAGGGAGTGCGCGCACTCTTTATCTTCGGTGGTCTTGAGTAAGAGGTATATGTTTCTTTTTGATAAAGGGATGAGACTCAAATTTCACGTTTTATTTTGTGTGTATTAAACAATCGTAAAAACAGGTTATATAGATAAATAACGAACTGCATGGAAACTTAGGGCGGCGTTAGGGAACGTGGGCGCAGAACAAGAAAGGCTGTTTGATGGCAGAAAGCTATTCTGGGCACCGGTCAGCCCAGGAGTTACGGATACGGCAATTACGTTTTGTTGGGAGGGAAAGTCGTAGGTTTCTTTCGCCTCTTCTTCTTGTTGCTATTTGGCAGGTAGCAAGCGTATCCGGGCTTGTTTCTGCGCGGATATTGCCGTCACCTGTTCAGCTTGCTCATACGGCATGGGGATTGATCAAGGATGGCTCCTTGCCTACCAATCTTCTTGTGTCTCTTGAACGGGCCAGCCTTGGCTTTGCTCTCGCCTTGGTGATAGGGGTGACATTAGCACTGATTGCAGGACTTTCTCGCTTGGGGGAGGACATAATTGATGCTCCCCTTCAGATACTCCGTACGCTTCCTGCTTTGGCTTTGGCGCCGCTGTTCATCTTATGGTTTGGTATTGGAGAAGAGCCAAAAATTCTACTGGTTTTACTGGGGGCGCTTTTTCCAATCTATCTCAATTTACATAAAGGCATTCGGAATATCGATTCCAAGCTTCTGGAAATGGCGCGCACGCTTGGTCTCTCCCGTGTTCAGACCATCATGGATGTGATCCTGCCTGGAGCTTTGCCAGACTTGCTGCTCGGGGTGCGCTATGCGTTGGGTGTTGCATGGCTGATGCTTGTTGTGGCGGAGCAGGTGAATGCAGAAAGTGGCATTGGCCACATGATGATGGATGCAGAAGATTTTTTACGAACAGATATTATTCTGGTCGGATTGATTGTTTACGGTTTGCTGGGATTGATTTCTGACCGACTTGTGAGGGCTGGGGAGCGTTGGCTGCTGGTATGGCAAATGCAGGGCGGTACGCGCGTATGAACCATATCATCTCAAACGGAGAAAAGGGGCAGGGTCTGTTGGTTCGGGAAAGAGCAGATGTGCGTATTTCCGGTTTAACCAAGCGGTTTGGTGACGGCCCTGCTGTGCTGGATCATTTGTCTCTGAATATTCCGGCAGGAGAATTTGTTGCGTTGCTGGGCCGCAGTGGGTCTGGCAAGTCCACTTTATTGCGGACCTTGGCCGGGCTGGACCCGGTTGAGTATGGAGACGTGGTCCGGCCCACAGCTGTTTCCGTCGTATTTCAGGAAAGTCGTCTGCTGCCGTGGCGGCGTGTCTGGCAAAATGTGGTGTTGGGGCAAAAAGGGCCCGAAGCAAAAAAACGTGCTTTGCAGGTTTTGACAGAAGTCGGCCTGGCGCATCGGGTGGACGCATGGCCGCTGACTCTTTCTGGTGGAGAGGCGCAGAGGGTGGCGTTGGCGCGTGCGCTTGTGCGTGACCCATCTTTCCTGATGTTGGATGAGCCCTTTGCCGCATTGGATGCGTTGACCCGAATTCAGATGCAGGCTCTTGTTCTGACGTTGTGGAGGAAACACCAGTGCACAACCTTGCTGGTGACGCATGACGTGGATGAGGCTTTGGTGCTGGCAGATCGGGTTTTGGTGCTGGAACATGGGAAGATCAAGGTTGATCTACCCGTGCGCCTTTCACGCCCCCGTCGGCATGCTCACCCTGTGTTTGAGGAGTTGCGAAGCGAGTTGCTGCAGGCGTTAGGCGTGCAGAACAGCTAAGAATTTTTACTTTTGAAAGGCATAAAAACGATATGACCAAAGCGCCAGAACGTTCAGCCGACACTTCTGCCAGCCCATTTATTGTGGATCGCTGGTCTCCCCGTGCTTTCACGCCTACTGCGATATCTCAGGAAAATTTACTGACGTTTCTGGAAGCTGGTCGCTGGGCACCGTCAGCTTATAACGGCCAGCCGTGGCGTTTCCTGTATGCCAGACGGGATACGCCGGACTGGGAGCGTTTCCTCTCGTGGCTTATTCCGTTTAATCAGGCATGGGCACAACATGCGTCTGCTCTGGTTTTTATCGCCTCTCATACCGTCACATTTTCCAGCAGCACCGGAGAGCCGGTTCCTGCGCCTAGCCACGCGTTTGATGCCGGTGCCGCAGCGCTTCTGATTCAGTTGGAGGCGTCTCATGCGGGCTGGGCAACACATCCAATCAGCGGATTTGATCACGCTTTGGCGCGCGCTGGGCTGGAACTGCCGGAAGATTATGCCCTGCATGCCGCAGTTGTTATTGGTCAGCAAGGCGATAAGAGCCATCTGCCGGAAACCTTGCAGGGAAAGGAAACGCCCTCTGGCCGCCGGACTTTGGCGGAGCTGGCGTTTGAAGGACGTTTCCCGGTGCGTGAGGACTAGCCCTTCCAGATCATGTCCTGCACATGGAGGCTATGCGGTATAAGGGCTTTTTGGGTGAGCAGGTCGGCAGCTTTTTGCTGTTCGGCCTGAGTTTGGGCGTCCATGAAATCCACGTCCAGAGAAAGGCGCGAGAGTGCCGTCTGAATAACGCTTGCCTCAAGCCCGGTACTTGTTGCAAGCGTGTGCACCAGATCCTGTTGATTTTGTGCGACCCATGCTTTCAGGCCCGAAAGCGTCGAGATAATGCGCCGCACAATATCGGGATTCTGTTCTGCAAAAGCGCGGGCTGAGAGCAGGAACTGCCGATTGGGAGAGAGATTCTCGGCATTTGTCAGCAGTCTGGCTGAAGGGAGTGCCTCACCTGCGGCGAGATAGGGGTCCCAGATGGCCCATGCGTCAATTTGGCCCGTTTCAAAAGCAGCCCGTGCGGCGGCAGGTGTCAGATTAACAGGATGAATATCCGCAATTGTTAATCCAGCTTGAGTGAGAGCATTCAGCAGCAGGTAATGGACATTTGAGCCCCTGTTGAAGGCGACTTTTTTGCCTTTCAGATCCTTCAGTGTTTTTATCTCTCCTTCTTTCTGGACCAATATGCCTTCACCCAAGGGGGCGGGGCCGCTGTGCCCGATATAGACCAATCTGTCTGGCCAGTTGGACTGAGCAAAGATGGGAGGGGCATCGCCTGTTTCTGCAAGATCAATGGCGTTGGCAGCCAGAGCCTGCAACATTTGTGGCCCCGCAATAAACTCGGACCATTTGATAGTCCACCCTACAGAAGACAGGGCTTTTTCCAACAAACCTGACTGTTTGAGAATAATAAGTGTCCCATACCGTTGATAGCCAATTCGGAGAGTTTTATCCGCACTTTGAGCCAAGCTGTGCTGGGGGAGGAGAAGTGTGGCCCCTGCCGTAGCAGCAAGTGCCGCAGTGAGGAGCGATCGGCGGCGGAGTTTGGGTGCAAAGAGGGGAAGGGAGGGAGGCGCCATGAAAAAAGATCTCCGTATTGTTTCTTGTTTTATGAAAACCAGTTTCTTTTTGGATCAGAATGGAAGTCAGATGCTCCGGAACGACAGGATGAGTATTCCTTTTATTATCTATTGAATTCAAATAAACTATTAAACAACGAAAATTGATGGTTGAATTAACGCGTTTATGACAGGGAAAGACTGTATTCTATGACGGCGCAGGATATAGACCAACAGACTGCATGTGTTCAGAAAAAAGTATCTGAAATACTCCCTGATATGAAAATCAGAGCGCGAGAAGCAGATAGGACGGCTGTTTTCCCATTTGAAACAATGCAGGCTCTTGCTCAAGCCGGGGCGCTTGATCTGGTATTGCCGCGTTCACAAGGTGGAGCAGAATGTGATCTGGCAACTGCTCAGGCTCTGATTGGTACCATTGCGCAGGCTGATCCTGTTGCTGCTCTTGTTTTGGTAAACCATTATATGGTGCATGCAGAATTGCGCTCATTACCATCTTATCCTGTTCCGCTTCAGGACAGAGAGGCAACAGCGGATAAATTGATCAATGCGTTGCTGGCTGAGCCTGATCAGGGTTCAGCATCGCGGGGTGGGCTGCCGGGAACAGTGGCGCAGAAAACAGATCAGGGATGGAGCCTTACCGGTCGTAAAGCTTACGCAACAGGCATACCCGCTCTTTCCTGGTTGCTGGTGCGGGCCAGAACGGATGGTCCTGAGCCGGAGATTGCTTTTTTTCTGATACCAAGAGAGGCTTCAGGCATAGCCGCTCTTCCGACGTGGGATCATGTGGGTATGCGGGCTTCGGCCAGCCAGGAGGTAGTGCTGACAGATGTTGCGGTGCCGAATGATCATCTCATTTTTAAGGAAAAAGCTGGTCAAGCATCCAATTTTGGCAAAGTGCTGGGAATGTGGAATCAGGGGCTACTAGGTGCGCTTTATGATGGTGTTGTGCGGACGGCTGTTGGTTGGACCGAAAATTTCCTTAAAGCGCGCAAACCGTCCAATCTGGGTGCCGCTCTTGCAACGCTTCCCGCCATGCAGGACGTGATCGGCAGTATACGGATTGCGCTGGATCTAAATCAGACCCTTTTACGGTCTTTTGCAGAGGCTGTGGCGCTCAGGGATAAGGAGCGTATTCAAAAAGAAGCAGTTCTGATCAAGATACAGACGGTTGATGGCGCGGCAGGTTTGACGCAGTCCTTATTGGCGATCGCTGGCAATGCAGGTCTTTCTGCACGTAATGATCTGGAGCGTTGCCATCGGGATGCCTTATGCGGGCGTATTCATGCCCCCCACGCCGAACTTTTGCGCAATAAAGCAGGACGGCAGGCACTGGGTGTTTAAGAATTCAGGACTCCTTGAATGTTGGAATGGTCTTTCTTGGTATGATTTTTTAGGAGGGGAGGCTGCTGGTTGCGTCTCCTATAAGGTGGGCAGCAGTAACCAGTTCCTGCGTAAAGGGATGGCGAGGATGCGTTAGGACGTCCTGAGCGGTACCGCTTTCAATAATTCGTCCATGCTGCATGACAATGAGATCATCCGCGATATTTCTTACCACGTTCAGATCGTGAGAAATGAATAGGTAAGAAAGATGCAGGCGTTTTTGAAGATCATCCAGTAGGTCGAGAATTTGTGCTTGCACGGAAACATCAAGTGCGGAGACAGGTTCATCACAAAGAATGACAGACGGTTCTACTGCCAGAGCCCGTGCTATGGCGACACGTTGCCTTTGCCCGCCCGAGAGAAGCAGGGGGTTTTTGCTCAGGAGGGTATCCGGCAAGCGAACCTGATCCAAAAGCGCACGAATACGTGTCATCCTTTCCGGTTTTGGAACATGAATGACAGAAAGAGCATCATCCAGAATAGTCTGTACTGTCCAGCGGGGATCAAACGAACTGAGCGGGTCCTGATAGATAGCGGCCAATTTGGGCCTTCTGCCACGGCGAGCGGACTCGGGAACGTCGGTCTTTTCTGATCGTGACCAAGGTTCTCCCAAAAAATCTATGAATCCTGTTTGGGGTTTCTGAAACCCCATGATCATGCGGGCTGTGGATGTTTTGCCGGAACCGGATTCTCCAATCAACGCTAATGTGCGGCCGGGAAAAAGGGACAGGCTGATATCCTGCACAATATGTTTTCTGGTGCCATCCTGCCGTTTGATAGAGAACGATAAATTATGTGCTTCCAGCAAAGGCAACGCTGTTTGGCGGGCCGGTGCGGAGGGGCGCGGCGGTCTTCTTCCGGGTTCGGCATCAAGCAGCCTGCGGGTATAGGAATGTAGGGGAGCGGAAAGAAGGTCCGCCGTGCGGCCTTCTTCAATCATATGCCCATGATGCATGACAATAACGCGATCTGCCAGGCGAGAGACAAAACCAAGGTCATGACTAATGATCAGAATACCATGTCCCGCTGCACGGAGCTGTTTCAGCAGTTCCAGAATTTGCACCTGAACGGACGGATCAAGGGCTGTTGTTGGTTCATCCGCAATCAAAAAGGGTGGATTCATGGCCAGTGCGCTGGCAATCAGCGCACGTTGACGCAGGCCGCCCGAAAGCTGGTCCGCCCGAAGGTGAACGCGCTCTTTTGCTAAAGGAATGCCAGCCTGCGTTAGCAACTGTAACACACGGTCTTCTCGTGTGTTTTTGGTGCCCCATTTATGGGCTGTCAGGGCTTCAGTAATCTCTGTCC
The DNA here is from genome assembly GCA_024703675.1 of Drosophila nebulosa. Taxonomy (NCBI): domain Eukaryota; kingdom Metazoa; phylum Arthropoda; class Insecta; order Diptera; family Drosophilidae; genus Drosophila; species Drosophila nebulosa. The sequence continues at coordinate 106,766 of JANFPS010000039.1, forward strand.
CGATCGAGCGTAGCGGGTCGAGTGCGACCAATGCATCCTGCAGGATAAAGCCGATTTCCGCACCGCGTATCTTGCGCCATTGCTGTTCTGTGTTGGCTAGAAGCGACCGCCCGTTAAGAGACAGATGGTCCGCTGAAATCTGGGCATGTGGACCCGAAAGACCAAGTAATGCGCGCGCGGTAACGGTTTTGCCTGAGCCAGACTCTCCAACAAGTGCGACAACTTCTCCCGGTGTGAGGGAAAAGGAGAGGGAATGCACGGCTGTATGGGAAACCCCACCCGAACTGAATGTCACGGACAGATTTTTTACACTCAGTCCAGACTGAGATATGTCAGAAAACGCGTTCATGAGGAACTTGTTTCAAAGTGATTTTTCAGGAAGCGTCCCAATGTGGTTGTTGCCAACATGGTAAGAACAATAGCAACGCCAGGGAAAAACGTGATCCACCACGCCTCGGCAATATAGTCGCGACCCATAGCTAACATGGTGCCCCATTCTGCTGCAGGGGGTGGTGCGCCGAGCCCCAGAAAAGAGAGGGAAGACGCCCAGATAATGGTCTGCCCAACACCCATGGCGCCTGCAATCAGCAATGGACGAAACGCATTGGGAACTAAATGGCGCCGTAAAATGTGTGCTGGCGAGTGGCCGAGTGAGCGGGCCGCTTCAATGAAGCCAGCATGACGGATTGTCAGAAACTGCCCGAACAGCATCCGCCCGTACCCCGGTGCAGCGCCAATGCCGACCGCTACAATAAGAGGAAACGTGCCGGAAGAGAAAATGGCCGTTAACAGGAGAGCAAGAACAACGGTAGGGAATGAGAAAAGGATCTCAAAAATCCATTTAACACATTGTTCTGCCACGGCTCCACCAAACGCCCCGGGGATTGCCAGGCTTAAGGCAACGGAGAGAGCGAGCAGAATGGACCCTATTCCAATAACCAGAGAACTGCGCGCTCCGAAGATAAGACGTGTCCACATATCGCGCCCGGATTGATCTGTGCCAAGTGGATGTTGCCAGCCGGGAGCCGTAAATGCTTCACGCGGTGCAATGCCATAAGGGTTGCCATGTGCGAGAAGATGCGGGGCAATGGCGGCAAGAATGAGAAGAGTCAGGTAGAGTAATGCCAGAGCCAGCCCGATATGCTTTCCTGCCGGCAACCGCAGGCGCGGAGAGGCTTTTAAGGACAGCGGGAGAGAGTTGGTTGCGCTCATGCTCTTGCCTCCTGAATGCGTGGATCAACGATCACGTAGAGAATGTCGGCCAGAAAGGACGCGAGGATATAAACAACAGAGATAAACAGAATTATGCCTGTTACCAACGGCATGTCGTGCATGCTGACAGCCAGAAAAAGCTGACGCCCGACTCCCTGCCGCGAAAAAATGAATTCAACAGCAACAGCATTTCCTACAAGAGCACCAACGGCCCATGTTGATAAGCTGACGCTGGGAAGCAGTGCATGGCGTAAAACATGCCGGAACCTGACTGCGTTGTCAGATAACCCTCTGGCGCGCGCGGTTAGTACAAAGGGTTGATCAAGCGTGGTTTTGAAGGATTCCCGCATCACCTGAGCGAGGAAGCCCCCCAGAGGAATGGCGAGGGAAAGGGATGGGAGTATCAGCGATGAAAAACCATGCGTACCAGCAGGCGGAAGCAGCCCAAGCTGATAGGCAAACAGCCAGAGCAGGATGATGCCAATCCAGAACTGTGGAAGCCCTGCAAAAAAGGTTTCAAGAGAAGAAAATGCAGAATCAAAGAACGGCTTGCGAGCAGAAAGAGTAACGGAAAGAACGGCAAAGCCCCATGCCAGAACGAGGGAGGAAAGCATCAGCTTCAGAGTTGGGGGAGCCTGTTGCCAGAGAACATCTGTAACCGGCATATGCTGCGAGAATGAGGCGCCGAGATGGCCCGACAGCACATGCCAGATATGGAGTGCATATTGAACCATAAGCGGTTGATCCAATCCATATTCTTCACGGATTTCCCGAATGGTTTCAGGAGTTGGATTGGCGGACCCGCCCAAAATAGCTGTAACAGGGTCTCCTGGAGCCAGATGAAGCGTGATGAAGGTCAATGTTGCTGCGGCAAAGAGAACCAGACAGGCTCCTCCAACGCGGATCATGAGTTTTTTCAGAAAAACAAAGCCGGAATTGGGGAAGGGGATCATTGTTCTACCCATGCGTCATATAATGTTGTGACGTTCAGCGCAGGCTCCAGCCGTATATCATGCACACGTTTTGAAATGGCCAGACGTGTGGTCTGGGGAAAAGTTGTGATCTGGAGGAACGCGGCAGAGGCAATTTTCTGGGCCTGATAGTACAGATTACGGCGCTGTTCAGTATCGGTTGTTAGAAGTGCCTCATTGACGATCCTGTCAAAATCAGGATTGCTGAAACCGGATTCATTCTGGTGGTGTCCTGAAATTCCGGCAGCGTCAAGAAACTCTGAAGAAAAAACAATACGCAGCACGTCAGCAGTATTTGTGTTCCAATAGCCAATCCGAACATCATAGTCCCATTGGCCTTCACGGGCGTTGACGGATGTATCGTCAGCATTTTCCAGTAGCACATCAAAGCCGGTCTCACGTGCCGTGGCCTGGACCTGCTCCCATAATGTGCGTTCAGAATTTGAAAGAGAGGACCGCAGAGGGATATGAACGGTTAAACGGTGTCCTTCTTTTGTGCGGATACCATCCGCATCTTTGGTGCTCCATCCTGCCTGGTCCAGCAATATATTTGCCCTTTGGGGATTGTAGTCTGCTGCGTGTTCAAAATCGGGAGAATAAAAAGGTGTTGTGGGCGTAAGCGGGCCACCTGTGCGCCGATAATGGTGGAAAAAAACGCTTCCGAGTGCGCCTTCTATGTCTGCGGACCGAAGAAAAGCTTCTCGCACTCGTGCGTCATTGAACGGGGCGCGGCGGGTATTGAGGGTACCATTGGTGGGGTTGCCTGGGCGGTCTGCCATCAATAGCCACAGATCAGCATTATGCTGGGCGGGCGTTTGTGCTTCGGGCGGTAGAGTATCGATAGCATCGACTTCCGCAGCTTGCAGGGCCGCAAACCGGGCAGAAGGCTCAGGGATGAAGCGCCACTCAATACGATTTAAATAGGCTGGCCCATTGTGTAAGGCATAGGAAGGGGCCCAGTGATAGGCCGGGTTGCGTTCGAATAAGATCCTGTTCTGTCGATCCCAGCGGACAATGCGGAAGGGACCGGAGCCGACGGGGGCCTGACAGTTCAGGTCACGCGGGCGAGCGAGTGCCTTGGGGGACTCAATGCCGAGAAAACCTTGGGCAAGCACTTCAAGAAACGCGGCATAAGGACGGCTGAGGTGGACGATGGCAGTATGGGCGTCAACAATTTCGGTTGAATGATATTGGCGAATATAACCGCCAGCCGTGCTGGATTGCGTGGCCGGATTAGCCATATGATCAAGGTTGACTTTTACGGCTTCTGCCGTGAAGGGCGTGCCATCGGTAAAAGTGACGTCTGACCTCAAATGGAATGTGTAAGCCAGTCCATCGGGTGAAATATCCCAACTGGACGCCAGCCACGGATGGATGCCGCCCGCTTTGTCCATTGAGACAAGTGAATCAAGATATTGTTGTGCCACAAAAACCTGCGGCATATCTCCTTGCACATGTGGGTCCAGGCAGACAGGTTCACGATCCGTTGCGTAGATAAGCGTGCTGCCCGATATAGGCGACGTGGCATTTCGCGCATGTTTGTTCTTGTGGCATGCTGCCAGAGGCAGACACAGGACTGCCAGCAGTGCGCTATGGAAAACTGCTTTGCATGTGTGTGTGGCCGTGTTTCTGGCAAGCATGGAATATGACCGGTAAGGAAAAAGGTCAGGCTGGTGCAAAATGCGGGGTGTGTTTTACATCCGCACTCGCCTTGCGGGTCCAGCCGGAATCAAGCGGCGTGCCGTTCAATTCCCAGTCTCCCAGTTCACGGGCACGTTGAATGGCTGGGTTGTGGGATGCCAGCACCCGCGCATTGCGCCAGAACCTGTCCAACCGTCGCTTTTCTGAACTGGCTGAGGCACCGCCTACTTCAAACAGGCTGGTCGTTGCATCCAGAACCAGAGGAATAATAACCTGTTGTGCCTGGAAGGCTTCCAGTTCCGCCTGTTGAGAGACTGTATCTGGCAGGCCTTGCTCCCGAAGAAGAGAAGCCTGTTCCAGCGTTGTGGAGACCCGATCAACCAGCGCTTCTGCTGCAAAGGCCAGACTGGAGAGGCGACCGACAACTGTTTGCACAAGGGGGTCTTCACGCTGAAGAGACTGGCCCGGAACACCAAAAACACGTGTGCGCGGGCGCACAAAATCTATGGTTTCGCGTAGAGCCGCTTGTGCGATACCGGCCAAAGTGGCCAGATGAAAGTTCTGGTAGAACGCGGTAAAAAACCGATCTATGGGTGAGGCGTCCTTTGGAAGGACATGATAAATCTGGTCTGCTGAGAGTTCGACATTGTCAAAGATGGTTGTGCCGCTGCCGGTGAGGCGCTGGCCAAAGCCGTCCCAGTCATCCACACGGGTGACGCCAGCAGCCGTGGTGGGGACGGCCACGCGGTAGCGTTTATCATCATGCACGGCGACAACCGCAATCCAATCAGCGTACAGGCTGCCGGTAGAATAATATTTGGTGCCGTTCAGGTACCATTTTCCATCTTTAGGGGTCAGGGTAGTGGTGGTTTCAGTCGCTTTGCCCAGCTCAGCCATGGCTGCGCCAAAAACGGCACCAGCATGAATTGTTTCCAGCCATTTTCCGGCCGAAGACCCTGTTCCGGCTTCTGCAAGGCGTTGGCGTTCCCCTTCAACAAAAGCAAAGTGCGCCCTTATGATTTGAGGAAGATTTGAATCTGCTGCGGCAAGTTTGACCAGTAGACGGAATGTCTCCCGCAACGGCAAATTTTGTCCCCCCAATTCTTGGGGAATACGGGCGGCCGTAAAGCCACTCTGGCGCAGAGCATCCACCGCATCATAGGCCAGAATACGATTTTGCTCGCGGTCTATTGCACCTTCAGCAATCTGGTCAAAGATTGCCTGAAAATGGTTGGAGGGAGCTTCTGAGTGGTTGGAGAGCGTGGACTGAACCATGACGTGACTCGCTATATAACTCAAAAAATATGAACAATAACCATACAATCATAGTCTATCGTGTTTATTTTATAGTCAACACAATTCCACTTAACGAAACGGAAAACAGTTGAAAATCTGATAAAATAAGAGTGGGTTTATGGTGAGTTCTGCACGTTGTGCGGTTGAAAGTCTTTACTTTCAAAGGGTAAGATGACGGCGTCAGCTCCAGGCATGAAGTGGAGGAAATGCGCCATTGAGGTAATAATCTCCGACTATGGCATATTTCCACCGAACTGGATCGTGTAATGTGTGAGTTCTGGCATTGCGCCAGTAACGGTCCAGATTATAGCGCGTATCTGTAGCGGCAGTTCCTGCCAGTTCAAACAATCTGTTTGTGGCCTCTATTGCCAGTTCTGTCGTGAAAATTTTTGCTTCTGCCGTGGCAATTTGGGCTGCCGCGACTGTATCTGGCGTAGCGTGAATAAGTGCTGCGTCAATTGTTTTTCCCGCTACGTCCAGCAAGGCACGGCACGCGCTTAAGCGCGCAAATAAGCCCCCAAGAATATGGCGCGTGTAAGGATCTTCATGTGCATGATCCTGATGGCTGTCTATCCATGCGCGTGTGCGGGTTTTTACAAAAGAGACAGTTTCCTCAAGGGCGCCCTGTGCTATTCCACCATCAATGGCGGCCTGAATAAACTGCGAGATTGCGCTATCTGGACGCGGAGTATCAGGGAGATAGGACTTCCACGCAGGTATTACGCGCGTAAGAGGGACCTTCACATTCTCAAGGAGAACTGTACCACTGCCTGTCTGGCGCTGGCCGAAGGCCGACCAGTCATTTAACACAGTCAATCCTTCTGTATTTCGGTCCGCTATGGCAAGCCAGGCCTGCCCTTGATCATCAACGGCAACAATCGGTACCAGATCTGCTGCCAGTGCACCGGTGCAGTAATATTTCTTGCCGGTTATTATGACATGATCTCCTTCCCGGGCAAGCTGTGTCTTGAGATCGGTTAATGTTTTGTTTCCGCGCTCGGAAAAAGCATTCCCGCAGCGTTTTCCGTCAAGAATAAGGCCAAATAGTTCTTCTTTCTGGTTCTCCGTCCCGCATGACGCAATCACAGCGACGGCGGCCCAATGGTTCTGGGCGATTTGCGCTAAAGCGCCATCTGCCGCAGCAATAGTCTGCACAACGGTGCCCAGCGTGGCGTAAGACACACCGGCACCACCGTGGGAACGGGGAACTGTAATGCCCCAGAGGCCAGAAGTGGAATACTGGTTTAATTCTTCAAGCGGAAAATGGTCAGACTGTTCACGTGTCGCAGCGTTCTGTTTCAGATGAGCAGCTAACTGCTGCGCGACACGAATAGCGTCTGCGTCGTTTTCTATGCGGGTGGTAGATGTGGAGCGGGGCCAGAGTGGTGGTGGAACGGGTAAGCCAGAACCAATAACAAACGGATCAGACAAAGACATGACAGAGCACCTGATATTACTGTGCGGAGGCTAACGGAGGAGTGGCGTGGGTTTGCCAGCCTGCATGATTGGCGGGGAGATGGTCGCCTGCTCCAAAAAGCTTATGCCGCAGTGTGCCGGGCTGGTACGCGCGTTTATAGCGGCCGCGTCGTTGGAGTTCGGGCACTATGAGAGCAACAATGTCTTCAAATGTTTCTGGAGCAACGGCGTAAGCCAGATTGAAGCCATCAACGCCAGTTTGATCAATCCATTGCTCCATTTGATCAACAATCTGCGTTGGGTTGCCAACAAATGTTATGCCCATGCCGCCAATGGCCGCATGGCGTGCCAGTTCTCCTACTGTCCAGATTTTGTCCGGGTTCATTACTGTCAGGGAATCAATGGCGGAATGGATGGCATCACTCCGAATATGACGCACGGGGTCTGTCGGCTTGTATGCGGAAAAATCGATACCGGTCCAGCCCGAAAGCAAAGTAAGCGCTCCCTCTTCACTGATGTAGCTTTGATAGTCGCGATATTTTGCAAAAGCCTCTTCCTCGGTAGGGGCGGTAACAATGGTGAGGAGGGAAAAAACCAATGGTGCCTTCTTGGTTCTGCCGGCCTGCTGCGCAGCAGCCCGAAGGGAGCGGACGGTCTTGGCAACTGTGTCTTGAGAAGGGCCGGCCACAAACACACATTCAGCGTGTGTTGCAGCAAACTGTTGACCGCGTGCCGAGGCCCCAGCTTGGAAAAGCACGGGAGTACGTTGAGGAGAGGGTTCGGCAAGATGAATGGCATCTAATGAGAAAAAGGGACCATCATGCTGAATACGGTGAACTTTTGATGGGTCGGTAAAAATACCTCGTTGTTTGTCACGTAAAACGGCGCCTTGTTCCCAGCTTTCTTCCCAAAGCTTATAGACAACGTCCATATAGTCGTCAGCTATTGCGTAGCGTTGATCATGCTTGGTCTGCACCTGCTTTCCGGTGCTTTTTGCCGCACTGTTCAGGTAACCTGTCACAATGTTCCAGCCAATACGCCCTTCAGTCAGGTGATCCAGTGTCGACATACGCCGTGCAAATGGGAAGGGATGTTCGTATGAGAGGGTTGCCGTAAGCCCAAAGCCGAGATGTTCGGTGACACCTGCCATGGCGGAAATCAGCATGGCGGGGTCATTAACCGGGATTTGGGCACCGTTGCGCAAAGCAGCATCGGGACTATGCCCATAGACATCATAAACGCCCAGGACATCAGCCAGAAACAGGGAGTCAAACAATCCTCGTTCCAATGTGCGGGCAAGGTCAGTCCAGTACCGGAGCGAGCGATACTGTGCCGATCGGTCTCGGGGGTGCCGCCATAATCCGCTGGCTTGATGGGACACGCAGTTCATATCAAAAGCATTCAGGCGTATCTCGGCCATTTTCGTTTTTCCTGTTCAGTTGAAACCGAGAGAAATGCCGCCGAACACGCCAAAACCATCACCTGGCTGCATGACAGAAAGCTGGGAGCCGCCAGCAATGTATCCGGGTACGACGATGGAGGCGTAATGGGTGTTGGCCAGATTATTGAAGTTCAGAAAAACTGTTCTGTGCTTGTGGGGCCAAGAATAACCCAGATGCGCATTGAAGAGATGGTAGGACGGGGCAAAATACGTCATGTCATACGCAGCGCCGACCTTGGATGAAACCTGAGCATCAAAACCGGCATAAAATCCGTTTGCCAGATCCAGATTTATGCCGCCCTGGTAGAAATGTTCCGGAATGCCGGGAAGGCGGTTATGCCCAAATACAGGATCATGCTTGTAATGAAAATCCTGCCATGTGTAAGCATTACGCAGGGACAGGCGATTGCCTTTCCATTTATACAATGTGCTGTCGAGAGAAAATTCCACACCTTGATGTTCGGTTGGGGAGGCGTTTCCATAAATGGATGTGCCCTGTGCTTGTGATTCTGGCGTCATAACGGCCAGCAATTCATTATGCACAGAAGAATGATAATAGGTGAGTGCCCACTGATTGCCGGCATAATGCCCTGTTGTGCCAATTTCAAATGTTGTGGCTGTCTGGTTACGCAATTTTCCGGCAGTGGCATTCATACCAGCCTGCAAGGACGTGCTGGGATAATAGGAACCAGCGTAGTTGTAGTTCCAGTCATTGGGGGGCTGAAGGCTGCGGCTGACATTTCCGTAAATTTCGACATGTTTGTCAGGTTGATAGCGGAAACCGGCGCGGGGAATGAAATTGATGGAAGAGGTTTTGAACGGGTTGCTCGGCCCCGGAGAGGGAACATCGGAAGATTTCTGAATAAAGGCGAGCGCGCCGGCTGTAGTAAACCAGAAATTATGAAATAATTCCGTGTTATTGCGAATATGAAAGTAGTTCTCTGTTCCGCCATAAGTGACATGTCTTAGAGACGTGCCTATGGGGTATCCTGCAAAATTTCCTGACTGCACACGTACACGGTTGGTTTGCCAGGCTTCAAGGTCAGTATAGGTTAGAATGCCAAAGCGGGTGTCACTTTTATGGCCGCCCAGAACATCATGCCGATCATAATTCAGCACGCCGGCAACAGTTTTATATCCCCAGACTTGTGAAAACCGTCCGTACTGGATATCAATTGGAGCATCTTGATAATTAAAGCCCAATTCAATTTTGGATTTATCATCAATTTTGATGGTGGTCATATCCGCGTAATATTTGGTGCCAGGCTGAATACGGTTTGAACCCCATTCCTGATATGGCTGTTGGGCTTGTTTAGGATTTTTCAGAATCTGATCACGTGTCAAGAAACCAGCCCAGCCGTTCCGGGTCTGGCGATAACGGAAGAAAAGGCGGGTTGAAACACGATCATTAAATTTATAGCCAAAATTGGCATTTACGCCAAAGCTGGTTGCTTCCGTATTATGTTGATAGCCACCACGGTAGGAGTTGGTGAGGCTGATATAATAATCAAATTTGCCGAGAACCTGCCCAGAACTCAACTGCTCTTTGACGTAGCCGAAACTTCCGGCTTCTGCACGCGCCTGATATTTCTGGGAGTTATATCCTGTCTGGGTCACATAATTGATGGCACCGCCGAGTTGCATGCCACCGTAATCAAAGGCATTCGCGCCTCGCAAGACCTCTGTATATTGCAGGCCAAGGCTTTCAAATAGTTCGTAGGGGGTGCCTGCGGGCGTGGTGACAGGCAGACCGTCAAACATCATGAGCATGCCAGAGCGAAAATAGTTGACGCCTGTCTGGATACCAGACCCGCGAACCGAGATGCGCAGACCGTCACCACCGCCTGAAGCCTGAGCAAAAACGCCCGGCTGAAATGCAAGCGTATCCGCATTGGTGAGATTCCGGCCTTTCAGAATCTGCTGCGCATCAATAACGGTCGCTGCGCCCGGAATGCTACGGAGATGACTTTGGGCAACTTGTGCATCAGAACGCCGCTGCGTTGAAACGGATATTTCTTCTCTATTGGTTGCACGCGTCTGAGCTACGGATTTGTTGGGAGAAGAGGCTGGGGCAGGGTGGCGTGGCTTTGATGTGTCCGCAGGAGGAGATGAGGAATGTTCTGCCGCCTGGGCTGCGGGTGGAAGCATGCTCAAAAATGCATATGCCAGCGCTGCATGCCGTGGAAGGGATGAGCCGCGCTCAGAAAATTTAGGAGGAGAGAAAGAAAACCTGAGCATGGGAGGACTTTCTGTCAGAAAGAAGAGATATTACGGGGGAAGGCCAACGGAAAAGCAGCATCAACAGCATTCCTGTGCAGGAGTAAGGTCTCTACTGTGTGGAAATGAGTGCTTTATCATGAGGATTTTCCAGTTTTATTCAGGAATATGAGTGTGGGCATAGTTACGCCGAAACCAGATCAGGCCGGGATGGTGTGTATCGGAAGCGTTGACATGGAGGATATGGGCGAAAACGACAGAGTGCGATCCTGACTCAACAACATGCGCAATACGGCAATCAAAATTGACGAGCGCATCTTGGAGAAGAGGAGCCCCTGTGGCGTATGAAGACCAGTCCGCATGAGCGAAGCGCGCCTCCTGTGATTTGGAGCGACTGCTGAAAATATTGGAAAGCGGGTGCTGCGCGTGGGTCAGAACATTGACGCCTAAAACGCCATTTTTCAAAATAGGATCATGCGCGCTGGTATTTTTATTGATGCAGACCAATAATGTCGGCGGGCTATCAGACACACTGCACACGGCTGATGCGGTAAATCCATACTGACCAGCGTTGCCATCGGTTGTCACAATGGTAACCGCACCTGGCAGCAGGGCCATGCCATCCCGAAAAGATTGGGAGGAAGGGATGGATTGCGGCTGAAGTGCAGCAGGATCAATAAACTGGTTCATTTTAGGGTCCGTAAGCAAAAGAGTGGTGGCATCAGGAGATCAGGGGGGCGTTTTCCGGCACGGTCATGGCAGTCTGCGCACGAATGGTGTTGGCAAGCTTTTCGGCGTACAAGGTGACTTCTGGTAGCCCCATCAGTTCGCCAAAGCGGCCACGTGCCAAGGGGCCCGCGACAAAGAGGGAAGGGTCCTTTTGGGGACCGACCTGGGCGTTTCCTTCTGCAGAAACATGCAACCCCAGATCGGAGTGATCCATCTCAATATGTCCCTCAGCAGCAAGAGATTTCAGGAATGGCTGTGAGTGCAGGATATTGACGTGAGCGGGGCCGGTTGTGGTGATTATGGCGTCCACAACCCGAACGTCCGTATGACCGCTGCGGTGACGTAAGGTGACCTTGAAGGTTTTTCCTTCTTTCTCGACCTTGATAACGCGAGCGGCCTTAATCTGAAGTATGCCCGCTTGAAGTGCCTTATTCACAATGTTTTCGGTTTGTGGAGAAATACGGAAGCGATGAGTATCCCAGAACGGACGTAAGTGCCGAATGAGCCGACGCCGCTCCGTTTGATCAAGCGAACTCCAGATTTGAGGCCCCTGTTCGCGCACACGATCCAGAAAGGCCTGCCAGGGAGTTTCCGGGTTATCTGCAATGATTTTACGTATGCGTTGCAGGACGTCTCTGGTCCGAGATGCTGGAGGAGAAAGAAAATCTCCCGTTGCTGTAACAGGTATCCGACTATGGCTTTTTGATCTCTGGCCTCGGCGGGATATGGCGAGAATAGGTGCTCTGTGTCCCTGTGCCGCCAAGCTGGCCACAGTATCAGCCATGCTCAAGCCTGTGCCGATAATCAAAACCCGGTCGTCTGGTTTGACTGAGCTCAGCCCATCAGGTTTCCACGGATCATTGATCAGAACAGGACGCGTTTCAGCAGAAAGGAATGTCCCCAAAGCGGCAAATTGTCTGGGCAGTTGCGGTGCTGGGTGGCTGGTTGCGATAACGACAGTATCAGCTTCAAAAACGTCCCCGCCCTGAGTTTCCAGTATCCATTTACCAGTTGATACTTTCCGCGCCGCAGTGACCAGACTAGGAATGTGTCGTAGGAGGTGAGCTTCCAGCAGGGGGGCCAGTCTGGCCGCTACGTACTGGCCGAAAACCTTACGGGCTGGATACAGATGCCCATCAGGTTGCAGAGCTCCGTCGTCCTGATGGTTTGCCCCCGTTTCTTCCAGCCATTCAAGGAAGTCTAGAGGATGGGCTGTATCAATGCTCATGCGGCTGGCAGGAACATTGATACGGTGGTTGGGGTCTGTTGCGCTGTAAGCCACACCGCTGCCCAACACGGAGCGGGGTTCAAAAACCAGAACCGTCAGGGGTACACGGGGCCCCTTGAGCAGATGCCAGGCCAGCGCAGCGCCACTGAAGCCGCCGCCGATAATGGCTATGATATTGGGAGGCTGCGTACTCATGGTCAGGCTGCGTGAGAACCGGGACGGTGATCACCAGCAATGGTTTCACCAAAAGGTCCCATGTTGTTCAGGTTGGACGTTGCCCGAATAGGGTGCGCTGTTGGCAGAAGCGGCAGGACCAGTTCTCCAAACTGATAGGCTTCTTCCAGATGCGGGTAACCGGAGAAGATAAAGGTGTCTATGCCAAGCCGACGATATTCATCAATGCGTTCGGCAACGGTGTCTGGGTCACCCACAAGAGCGGTGCCGGCTCCCCCACGTACAAGGCCGACCCCGGCCCACAGATTGGGGCTGATTTCAAGCTTGTCGCGTTTGCCGCCATGCAAAGCACTCATCCGGGCCTGTCCCACGGAATCCATCCGTGCAAAAACCTTTTGAGCTTTGGAGATTGTTTCGTCACTTAGGTGGCTGATAAGGCGGTCTGCTTCCTGCCATGCTTCACGCTCGGTTTCTCGAACAATGACGTGAAGGCGGATGCCAAAGGAGATATCGCGTCCCTGTTTTTCTGCGAGTTGGCGTACTTTACTTATTTTTTCGGCGACTAATGCAGGCGGTTCGCCCCACGTCAGATATTTATCAATGTGTTTGGCGGCGACATGTGCACCGGCCTCAGAAGAGCCGCCGAAATAGAGCGGGGGACCATTTTTCTGGAAAGATGGAAACAGAATGTGGCCATCGTCTATCTTGAAGTGTTTCCCAACGTAATTGACATGCTCTCCATGCAAAAGGGCTCGGTAGATATCGAGAAATTCATCCGTAATTTCATAGCGTGTAGCGTGGTC
>JANFPS010000390.1:0-16684 GCA_024703675.1 Drosophila nebulosa
TACTAAATGAAACATTGCTTTTTTAAATCTCCCCTTTGGCAAATTAGAGCCGGGAAAAATTGAGAAAAAATGAATTTTTTCAAATTTACATTTTTCCCCGAAATGGGGTTTAAAAAATTTTTTTTGGGGTTTTAATGACAAAAAAAAGTAAAATGGATGCTACTAACGAACTTTCTTTTTTTTTTAAACGTCCCCAATTTTGGCAAGTTTTAAACAGGAAAATTGGAAAACTGAATTTTTACAAATTCACGATTTTCTCGAAAAGTGGGGTTTAAAATTATTTTTTGGGGTTTTAAAAGAAAATTAAGTAAACTGGATGACTCTAACTGAAACATTGTTTTTTTAAAACGTCCCCCAATTTGGGAAAATTAGGCACGGAAAATTTGGAAAAAGAATTTTTAAAATTCACGATTTTCTCGAAAAAATGGGTTCAAAAAGAGTTTTCTGGTTTGTAATGACAAATGAAGTAAACTGATTGATCTACTAACTGAACTTGCTTTTTAAACATCGTCCCAATTCTGTTGGCCAAAGTTAGCACGGAAAAGGGTGAGAAACTTGAATTTTTTACAAATTCACGATTATCTCGAAATTGGTTCAAAATTAGTTTTTAGGTTTGAATGACAAAGTAAGTGAAACTGAATGCTGCTACTAACTTGAAACATTGCTTTTTTAAATCCGTCCCAATATTGGCAAAGTTAGAGCCGGAAAAGTTGGAGAAAACTGAATTTTTACAAATTCACGATTTTTTCACTCGAAAATTGTTCAAAATTAGTTTTCTAGTTTGAATGACAAAAGTAAAGTAAACTGTATGCGCTACTAACGAAACATTGCTTTTTTAATCGTCCCAATTATTGGCAAAGTTTAGAGCATGGAAAACTTGGGAAAACTGAATTTTTACAAATTCACGATTTTCTCGAAAAGTGGTTCAAAATTGATTTCTGGTTTGAAATGAACAAATGTAAGTATAACTTGGATGAGCTCTGAACTGAAACATTGCTTTTTTAAATCGTCCCAATATTGGCAAAGTTAGAGCAACGGAAAAGTTTGGAAACGGAATTTCTTAAAATTCACGATTTTCTCGGAAAAAAGTGTGGGTTCGAAATGAGTTTTCTAGGTTTGAATGACAAATGTAAGTAACCTGGATACGCTACTAACTGAAACATTGCTTTGTTTAATCGTGCCAATATTGGCAAAGTTGAGCACGGAAAAGTTGACTCACACTGAATTTTTACAAATTCACGATTTTCTCGAAGGGGTTCAAAATGAGTTTTCTAGGTTTGAATGACAATGTAAGTAAACTGGATACGCTACTAACTGAAACATTGCTTTGTAACTCGTCCCAATATTGGCAGAGTAGAGCACGGAAAGTCATTGAGAGAACTGAATTTTTACAATTCACGATTTTTTCGAAAAGTGGGATCAAAATGAGATTTCTAGATTTGATGACAAATGTAAGTAAACTGTGTAGCTACCAACTGAAACATTGCTTTTTTAAATCGTCCCAATATTGCAAAGTTAGAGCACGGAAAAGTTGAGAAAACTGAATTTTTACATTCACAATTTTTTCGAAAAGTGGGTTCAAAATGAGTGTTCTGGGTTTGATGACAGATTGTTAAGTAAACTGGATACGCTACTGAACTGAAACATTGCTTTTTTAAATCGTGCCTATATTGGCAAAGTTAGAGCACGGAAAATTTGAGAAAACGAATTTTTACAAATTCAAGCTGTTCTCGAAAGTGGGTCAAACTGATTTTCTAAGGTTTGTGACAAATGTTAGTAAACTGTATGAGCCTACTAACTGAAACATTACTTTTTTTAATCGTCCCAAATTTTGGCTAATAGAGCCGGAAAAGTTAGAATACTGAATTTTTTTACAAATTCCACGATTTTCTCGAAAAGTGGGTCCAATGAGTTTTCTGGGTTGTGAATGACAATGTAAGTAAACTGGATGAGCTACTAACTGATACATTGCTTTTTCTATTCGTCCCAATGTTGGAAAAGTTAGAGCACGGAAAAGTTGAGAAAACTGAATTTTACAAATTCACGATTTCTTGAAAATTGGTTTCAAATTAGTTTTTCTAGGTTTTGATGACAAGTAAGTAAACTGGATGAGATACTAACTGAACATTGCTTTTTTTAATCGTCCCAATATGGGCAAGTTAAGCACGGAAAAGTGAGAAAACTGAATTTTTTACAAATTCACGATTTTCTCGAAAGTGGGTTTCAAAATGAAGTTTTCTAGGTTTGAATGCCAAAAGTAGTGACGGATGAGCTACTAACTGAAACATTGCTTTTTTTAAATCGTGCCTATTGGCAAGTTAGAGCACGGAAAGTAAGAATACTGAATTTTGGGTTCAAATGAGTTTTCTAGGTTTGAATGACAAAATAAGTTTACTGGATGCGCTACTAACTAACACATTGCTTTTTAATCGTGGCAATATTTGGCAAAGTTAGAGCAACGAAAAGTTGAGAAACTGATTTTTTATAAATTCCGGTTTTTCGAAAAGTGGGTCAAAATGAGTTTTCTAGTTTGAATGATAAAAAGTAAGTAAACGTGGATGCGCTACTAACCTGAAACATTGCTTTTTTAAATCGTCCCAATATTGGCAAGTTGAAGCACGGAAAAGTTGAGATCCGATTTTGCAAATTCCCGATTCTCTCTAAAAGTGGGCTCAAAACGAGTTTTTCTGGGTTTGAATGACAAAAGTAAGTAAACTAGTATGAGTCTACTAACTGAAACATTGCTTTTGAAATCGTGTGCCAATTATTGGCAAAGTTAGAGCACGGAAAAGAAGAGAATACTGAATTTTGGGTTCAAACAATGAGTTTTCTAGGTGTGAATGACAAAAGTAATAAACTGGATGCGTCTACTAACTGAAACATTGCTTTTTTGTAAATCTGTCTCATTATTGGCAAAGTTAGAGCACGGATGAAATATGAGAAACTGAATTTTTACAATTCACGATTTTTTCTCGAAAGTTGGGTTTTCGTAGAATGAGTTTTCTGGGTGTGAATGACAAATGTAGTCAGCTGGATGAGCTTACTAACTGAAACATTGCTTTTTTAAATCGTCCAATAATTTGGCAAAGTTAGAGCACGTAAAAGTTAAGAAACTGAAATTTTACAAATTCACGATTTTCTCGTGAAAAGTGGGTTCAAAATGAATCTTTTCTTGTTTGATGAAAAATGTAAGTAAACTGGATGAGCTACCTAATGAAACATTGCTTTTTTAAATCGTCCCAATATTGGCAAAGTTAGAGGGGGGCATGGAAAGTTGAGAATATGAATTTTTTTACAATTCCCGATTTTCTCGAAAGTGGGGTTCAAAATGAAGTTTTCTGGTTTGAATGAACCTATGTAATAAACTGGATGAGCTACTAACTGAAACATTGTTTTTTAAATCGTCCCCAATATTGTCAAAGGTTAGGAGCACGGAAAAGTTTAGAAAACTGATTTTTACAAATTCACGATTTTCTCGAAAAGTGGGTTCAAATAGTTTTCTGGTTTGGGGGGAATGACAATGTAAGTAAACTGGATTGAGCTACTAACTGAAAACAGTGCTTTGTTGAAAATCGTAACATTTGGCAAGTTAGATCGCGGAAAAGTTTGAATAAAACTGAGTTTTGACAAATTCACGATTGTTCTCTCAAAGTGGTCAAAATGATAGTTTTCTGAGGTTTGAATGACATAATGTAAGTAAACTGGATGACTACTAACTGAAACATTGCTTTTTTAAATCGTGTCCAATATTGGCCAAAGTTAGAGCACGGAACAGTGTTTAGAAAAACTGAATTTTTATAAATTCACTATTTTCCTCGAAAGTTGGTTCAAACGATTGTGTTCTGGTTTTGAATGACAAAAGTAGGTAAACTGGATGCGCTACTAACTGAAACATTGCTTTTGTTAAATCGTCCCAATTTTGCAAAGTTAGAGCACGGAAAGTTGAGAAAACTGAATTTTACAAATTCACGATTTTCTCGAAAGGTGGGTTCAATGAATTTTCTGGGTTTGCATGACAAATGTAATAAACTGATGAGCTACTAACTGAAACCATTTCTTTTTTAATTCGTGCCAATCTTGGCAAAGTTAGAGCACGTAAAAGTTGAGATACTGCATTTTTACAAATTCCACGATTTTCTCGAAACAGTGGGTTCAAAATGAGTTTTTCTGGTTTGAATGACAAATGTAAGTAAACTGGATGAGCCTACTAACTGAAACATTGCTTTTTTAAATCGTCCCCATTTGCAAAGTTAGACAACGGAAAAGTTGAGAAACTGAATTTTTACAATTCCGATTATCTCGAAATTGGTTCAAAATGAGTTTTCTAGTGTTTGATGACATAAGTAAGTGACTGAATGCGCTACTACTGAAACATTGCTTTTTTAAATCGTCCCATATTGGCAAAGTAGAGCACGGAAGAAGTCTCAGAAAAACTGAATTTTTTACAAATTCACGATTTTCGTCGAAAATTGGTTCAAAATTAGTTTTCTAGGTTTTGAATGACAAAAGTAAGTAACTGGATGCGCTACTAACTGAACATTGCTTTTTTAAATGTCCAATACTGGCAAAGTTTAGAGCACGAATAACTTGGGCAAACTGAATTTTTTACAATTCACGATTTTCTCGAAAGTGGGTTCAAAATTAATTTCTGGGTTTTGAATGACAATGTAAGTAAACTGGTGACTATTTTACTACGGAAACATTGCTTTTTTAAAATCTGTCCCATATTGGCAAAGTTAAGCACGAAAAGTTGAGAAAACTGAATTTTTTACAAATTCACGATTTTCTCGAAAGTGGGTTCAAAATGAGTTTTTCTAGTTGATGACAAATGTAAGTAAATCTGGATACGCTTCTAAGTCTGCAATCATTGCTTTTTTAAATCGTCCCAATATTGGCAGAGTTAGGCACGGAAAAGAGTTTATGGAAACAACACTGAATTTACAAAATTCACATTTTTCTCGAAAGTCTGGGTTCAAAATGAGTGTTGCTAGGTTTGAATGACAAATGTAGTAAACTGATACGCTACTAACTGAACATTTTGCTTTTTAAATCGTCCCAATAATTTCTGCAGAGTTAGAGGCACGGAAAGTGAGACAGAAACTGAATTTTTACAAATTCATCTGATTTTTCCTCGAAAAGTGGGATCAAAATGAGTTTTCTGGGTTTGTGAATGACAAATTAAGCATACTGGATGAGCTACCAACTGTGAAACATTCGCTTATTTTAAATCGTCCCCAATATTGGCAAAGTTAGTAGCACGGAAAAGTTGAGAAAACTGAATTTTTACAAATTCACGATTTTTTCGAAAGTGGGTTCAAATAGTTTTTCTGGGTTTGACTGACAAAATGTAGTCACTGGATGACGCTACTACTGAAACATTGCTTTTCTCTAAACGTCCCAATATCTGGCAAGTTAGAGCACTGAAAAAGGCGTTGTAGAAAACTGAATTTTTACAATCACGATTTTCTCGAAAGTGGTCAAATTGAGTTTTCTATGTTTGAATGACAAATATAAGTAAACTGGGATGACTTACTAGCTGAAACATGGCTTTTTTTAAATCGTCCCTAATATTGGCCAAAGTTATAGGAGCCCGGAAAAAGTGACAGAAAATTGCGAATTTTTATCATTCACGATTTTCTCGAAAAGTGGTGTCAAATGAGTTTTCGGGTTGTGCAATACAAACGTAAGTACAAAGCTATGATGAGCTACTATCTGAAACTTGTTTTTTTAAATCGTGCCAATATTGGCAAAGTGAGAGCACGGAAAAGTAGAGAATAACTGGAATTTTGGGGTTCAAAAGAGTTTTTTAGTTTGATGACAATGTAAGTGAACCGTATGAGCTAGCTAACGTGAACATTGCTTTTTTAAATCGTCCCCAATATTGGCAAAGTTAGAGCACGGTCAAAGTTGAGAAAACTGAATTTTTACAAATTCGGCGATTTTCTCGAAAAGTGGCGTTTTCATAACTGATGTTTTCTGGGTTTGAATGATAAATGTAGTAAACTGGATACTCTCTTAACTGAAACATTGCTTTTTAAAGGGCGTCCCAATATTGATCAAAGTTAGAGTCACGGAAACTTTGAGAAAACTGAAATTTTTTCAATTTCACGATTTCCTCGAACACAAAGTGGGTTCAAAAACTGAATTTTTACATTTCACGATTTTCTCGAAAAGTGGGTTCAAAATTGAGTTTTTCTAGTTTGAATACAAAGTAGTTAACTGATGCGCTACTAGCTTGAAACATTGCTTTTTCTAAATCGTGGCCAATATTGCACAGTTAGAGCACGAAAATCTGAGAAAACTGAATATTTTGCAAATTCACGATTTTCTCGCAAAGTGGGCTCAAAATGAGTTTTCTGGTTTGAATCAAAAGTCAGTAAACAAGATGAGCTACTAACTAAACATTGCTTTTTTTAAATCGTGCCAATATTGGCAAAGTTAGAGCGCGGAAAAGTAAGAAAATACTGAATTTTTGGGCATTCAAAATGATTTTTTTCTAGGTGTGAGTTGACAGTAGTAAGTTAACTGGATGCGCTAACTACTGAAACATTGCTTTTTACATCGGCCCCAATATTGGCAAAGTTAGAGCACGGAAAAAGTTTGGAAAACGGATTTTTACAAATTCACGATTTTCTCGAAAACTGTGGGTTCAAATGAGTTTTCTGGGTTTGAATGACAAACATGTAAGTACACTGGATAGGCTACTAACTGAAACATTCTTTTTTTAAATCGTCCCACTTTGGCAGAGTAGAGCACGAAAAAATTTGTAAATACTGAATTTTTTACAAATTCACGATTTTCTCGAAAGTGGGTTCAAATGAGTCTTTCTAGGTTTGAATGAACAAAAAGTAAGTAAACTGGATGCTGCGCTACTACTAAAACATTGCTTTTTTAAATCGCCATTATTGGCAAAGTTACGAGCACGGAAAAGTTGAGAAAACTGAATTTTATAAATTCACTTTTCTCGAAAAGTGGGTTCAAATGATTTTTCTAGTTTGATGACAAAAGTAGGTAAACTGGAATGCGCTACTTAACTGAACATTGCTTTTGAGTAATCGTCCCAATATGGCAATGTTAGAGCACGGTAAAAGTTGAGAAAACTGAATTTTTTACACTAATTCACGATTTCTCGAAATTGGGTTCAAATAATGAGTTTTCTGGGTTTGAATGACAATGTAAGTGAACTGGGATGATCTACCAACTGAAACATTGCTTTTTTAAATCGTCCCAATATGGGCAAGTTAGAAGGGGGGGGGGGGGGGGGGGGGGGGGGCACGGAAAGTTGTGAGAAACTGAATTTTTACAATTTCACGATTTTCGCGAAAGTGGGTTCAAATATGAGTTTTCTGGGTTTGAATGACAAATGTAAGTAAACTGGATGAGCTACTAACTGAAACATTGCTTTTTTAAATCGGGGGGGGGGCCTCCAATTATTGGCAAAGTTAGAGCACGGAAAGGTGGAGGAAACTGAATTTTTACAATTCACGATTTTCTCGGAAAGTGGGTTTAAAAAAATGAGTTTTTCTGGTTTGGTATGCATGTAAGTAAACTGGATACGCCGACTAACTGAAACTATGGCTTTTTAAATCAGTGTCCTATATTGGCAGATATGTTGAGCACGGAAAGTTGAGAAACTTAATTTTTATAAATTCTAACGATTTTCTCGAAAGTGGTTCAAATGAGTTTTCTAGGTTTGAAGGACAAAAGTAAGTAAATGGATGCGCTAGCTAACTGAAACATTGCTTTTTTAAATCGTCCCATTATGGCAAGTTAGAGCACGGAAAAGTTTGAGAAAACTGAATTTTTATAAATTTCACTATTTTCTCGAAAGTGGGTCAAAATGATTTTTTTTTTTTTTTGTTTTTTGTTTTTTTTTTTTTTTTTTTGGGGGGGGGGGGGGGGGGGGGGGGGGGGGGGGGGGGGGGGGTGTTTTTTTTTTGTTTTGTTTTTTTTTCTAGTTTGAATTGGACAAAAGGAGGTAAACTGGATGCGCTTAACTGAAACATGCTTTTGAAAGCGGGGGGGTCCCAATATTGGCTAGTTAGAGCACGGAAAAGTTGAGACAAAACTGAAGGTTTACAAATTCTTGCTGGATTTTTCTCGAAAAGTGTGGGGTTCCAATGTTTTCTAGGTTTGAATGACAAAGAGTAAGTGAACTGGAGAAGCTACTAACTGAAACTTGCTTTTTTAAAATCGTGTTCGTTTTTATTTTTCGGCCCCCATATTGGCAAAGTTAGAGCACGGCAAGTAAAGAATACTGAATTTGGGTTCAAAATGAGTTTCTAGGTTTGAATGACAAAAATAAGTTAACTGGATGCGCCTACTAACTACCATTGCTTTTTTAAATCGTGCCATATTGGTCAAAGTTAGAGCACGAAAAGTTGAGAAAACTGATTTTTATAATTCACGTTTTTTCGAAAAGTGGGTTCAAAAGAGTTTCTAGGTTTTTGAATGATAAAATAAGTAACTGGAATGCGCTACTAACTGAAACTTGCTTTTTTAAATCGCCCAATATTTGCTAAAGTTGAGCACGGAAAAGTTGAGAATCTGAATTTTTACAATTCACGATTTTCTCGAAAAGTGGGTGTCAAAAATGAGTTTTTCAGGTTGAATGACAATATAAGTAAACTGAATGAGCTACTAACTGAAACATTGCTTTTTTAATCGTCCTCGTAATATTGGCACTTAGACACGTAAAAGTTGAGAAAAAATTAATTTTTACAATTCACGATTTTCTCGAAAAGTGGGTTCAAAATAGAGTTTTCTAGGTTTGATGACCAAAGTAAGTAAGTAAAGTACACTAAAGTAAAGTAAAGGTGATGAGAGCTATAACTGAACATTGTTTTTTTTAATCGTGGCCAATATGGCAAATGTGAGACACGGAAAAGTAGGAATACTGAATTTTGGGTTCAAAAATGAGTTTTTCCTAGGTTTTGAATGACAAATGTAAGTGAACCGTATGAGCTACTAACGGACACATTGTCTTTTTTTAAATCGTCTCCAATATTGGCAAAGTTTAGAGCACGGAAAAGTTGGAGAAACTGAATTTTTACAAATTCACGATTTTCTCGAAAAGTGGGTTCAAAATAGTTTTTCTAGTTTTTGAATGACAAAAGTAAGTAAACTTGATGAGCTACTAACTGAAACATTGCTTTTTTAAAATCGTCCCCATTTTGGCCGGTTAAGCACGGAAAAGTTGACAACACTGAATTTTTTTACAAATTCACGTTTTCTCTAAAAGTGGGTTCAAAATGAGTTTTTCTAGGTTTGAAATGCAACTGTAAGTAAACTGGATACGCTACTAACTGAAACATTGCTTTTTTAATCGGTCCCAATATTGGCAGAGTAGTCACGTAAAAGTGAGAGAACTGATTTTTACAAATTCACGATTTTTCTGCGAAAAGTGGGTCAAATGAGATTTCTTGGTTGAATGACAATGTAAGTAAAACTGGATGAGCTACCACTGAACATGCTTTTTTAAATCGTCCCAATATTGGCAAAGTTAGAGCCGGAAAATTGAGAGTCAAACTGAATTTTACAATTCCCGATTTTTTTTCGAACAGTGGGGTGTCAAAATGAGTTTTCTGGTTGAATGACAAATGTAAGTAAACTGGCTACGCTACTAACTGAAACTTGCTTTTTTTAAAATACAGGGTGGCCAATATTTGCACTGAAGTTAGAGCACGCGAAAAGGTTGAACAAACTGAATTTTACAAATTCACGATTTTCTCAAAAGTGGTTTCAAAATGAGTTTTTTCTGGTTTTTGAATTGACAAAAGTAAGTAAACTTGATGAGCGTATACTAACTAAACATTGCTTTTTAATCGTCCCAATTTTGGCAGAGTTAGAGCACGAAAAGTTGACAACACTGAATTATTTACAAATCACGATTTTCTCTAAAAGTGGGTTCAAAATGAGTTTTTCTAGTGTTGAATGACAAATGGTAAG
Organism: Drosophila nebulosa; assembly: GCA_024703675.1. Classification (NCBI taxonomy): domain Eukaryota; kingdom Metazoa; phylum Arthropoda; class Insecta; order Diptera; family Drosophilidae; genus Drosophila; species Drosophila nebulosa. The sequence goes on from JANFPS010000390.1 coordinate 9,949, forward strand.
TACTGGGATACTCTCTACCCTGAAACATGCTTATTTTACAAATCGTGTCCCAATATTGGCAGAGTTAGAGCACGTGAAAGTTGAGTAGACTGAATTTTTAACATTCATGGATTTTCTCTCAAAAGTGGGATAAATATGAGATTTCTGGGTTTGAATGACAATGTAAGTAACTGGATGAGCTACCAACTGAACATTGCTTTTTTAAATCGTCCAATATTGGCAAAGTTAGAGCACGGAAAGTATTGAGAAAACTGCATTTTTTACAATCACGATTTTCGAAGTGGGTTCAAAATGAGTTTTCTGGTTTTGAATGACAAATGTAAGAAACTGGATACGCTACGAACTGAAACATTGCTTTTTTAAATCGTGCAATATTGGCAGTTAGAGCACGAAAAGTTGAGAAACTGAATTTTTACAAATTCACGATTTCTCGAAAAGTGGGTTCAAAATGAGTTTTTCTAGGTTTGATGACAGATGTAAGTAAACTGTATGAGCTACTAACTGAAACATTACTTTTTTAAATCGTCCAATTTGGCTACTTTAGACACGGAAAGTTAGAATACTGAATTTGTACAAAATTCACGATTTTCTTCGAAAGTGGTTCAAATGAGTTTTCCGGGTTTGAATGACAAATGGTAAACGTAAAACTGGATAGCTACTACTGGAAACATTGCTTTTTTTAATCTTCCCAATATTGGCAAAGTTAGAGCACGGAAAAGTTGAAGAAAACTGAATTTTTACAAATTCACGATTTTCTTGAAATTGGGTTTTCAAATTAGTTTTTCTAGGTTTGAATGACAAAGTAAGTAAACTGGCATGGCTACTAACTGAAACATTGCTTTTTTAAATCGTCCCATATTGGCAAGTTAGAGCACTGAACAGTTGAGAAAACTGATTTTTATCAAATTCACGATTTTTCTCGAAAAGTGGGTTCAAAATGATTTTCTAGGTTTGATGACAAAAGTAAGTGAACTGAATGAAGCTACTAACTGAAACATTGCTTTTTTAATCGGTTCCAATATTGGCAAGTTAGAGCACGGAAAATTAAAGAATACTGAATTTTGGGTTTCAAATGAGTTTTTCTGGGTTTGAATGACAAAAATAAGTTACTGGATGCGCTACTAACTCACACATTGCTTTTTTTACATCGGGGGGTGCCAATATTGGCAAAGTTATAGCCTGGAAAAGTTGAGAAACCTGAATTTTTATAAATTCACGGGGGTTTTTTTCAAAGGGGGTTCAAATGAGTTTCTAGGTTTGAATGATAAAAGTAAGTAAAACGGATGCGCTACTAACGCTGAAACATTTCTTTTTTAATCGTGTCCCAATATTGTGCAAAGTTAGAGCACGAAAAGTTGTGAGTGAATATACTGAATTTCTTTTACAAATTCACGATTTTCTCGAAAAGTTGGGTTCAAATGAGGTATTCTAGGTTTTAATGATACAAATATACAGTAATACTGGAATGAGCTACTACTGAAACATTTCGCTTTTTTAAAAATCGCCTCGATATTGGCAAGTATGAGCACGAAAAACTATGGAGAAATATTGAATTTTACTCATATTATTTCACGATTTTCTTCGAAAAGTTGGGTTCAAATGATTTTTTTCTGGGGTTTGAAATGACAAAAGTAATGTAAACTGGATGAGCTACTAAAACTGAAACATTTTTTTTTTAGAATCGTGCCAATATTGGCAAAGTGGAGAGCACGGATAGTAGGAATACGGATTTTTGGGTTTCAAAAAGTGAGGTTGTTCTAGGTTTTGAATGACAATTAATGAACCGGTATGAGCTATTAACTGAAACATTGGCTTTTTTTTTTTTGTTTTTTGTTAAATCGTCCAATATTGCAAAGTTTAGAGCCTGAAAAGTTGAGAAAACTGATTTTTTACAAATTCACGATATTTCTCGAAAAGTGGTTCAAAATGTGGTCAGTTTTCTGTAGGTTTGGAATGACAAATATAAGTAAACTGGATGAGCTACTAATGTTAACCTTGCTGTTTTAAACATCGTCCCAATATGGGCAAGTTAGAGCACGGAAAAGTTGAGAAAATTGAATTTTTACAAATTCACGATTTCTCGAAAGTGGGTTCAAAATGAGTTTCCGGGTTTGAATTGACAAAAGTAAGTAACTGATGAGCTACTAACGAAACATTGTTTTTTTTAAATCGTGCCATATTGCAAAGTGAGAGCACGGAAAAGTAGAGAATACTGAATTTTGGGTTCAAATGAGTTTTTTAGGTTTGAATGAAACAAATGTAGTGACCGTATAGCTACTACCTGAAACATTGCTTTTTTAATTAAATCGTCCCAATATGGCTAAAGTTTAGAAGCACGAAAAGTTGAGAAAACTGAATTTTTACAAATTCACGATTGTCTCGAAAAGTTGGTTCAAATAGTTTTCTGGTTTGATGATAATGTAATAAACTGGATACGCTCTTAACTGAAACATTTGCTTTTTTTAACGCGTCCAATATTGCAAAGGGGAAGGAAGATTAGAGCACGGCAACTTTTGAGAAAACTGAATTGTTACAATTCACGATTTCTCGAAAAGTGGGTTCAAACTGAATTTTTTTACAAATTCACGATTTTCTCGAAAATGGGTCAAAATGAGTTTTTCTAGGTTTGAATGACAAAGTAAGTAACTGATGCGCTACTAGCTGAACATTGCTTTTTTTAAATCGTGCCAATATGGCAGTTAGAGCACGAAAAATTGCGAAAACTGAATTTTTGCAAATTCACGATTTTCTCCGAAAAGTGGGCTCAAAATGAGTTTTTTCTGGGTTTGGAATGACAATAGTAAGTAAACTCTATGAGCTACTACTGAAACATTGCTTTTTAAATCGTGCAATATGGCAAAGGGTTAGAGCGCGAAAAGTAAAGAGAATACTGAATTTTGGGTTCAAAATGAGTTTTTCTAGGTGTGATTTGACAAAAGTAAGTAACTGGATGCGCTACTAACTGAAACATTGCTTGTGTTTTAAATCGTCCCAATATTGGCAAAGTTAGAGCACGGAAAAATTGAGAAAAACTGAATTTTACAAATTCACGATTTTCTCGAAAAGTGGGTTCAAAATGAGTTTTCTTGGGTTTGAATGACAAAATGTAAGTAAACTGGATACGCTACTACTGAAACATTGCTTTTTAAATCGTCCCAATATTGCAGAGTTAGAGCAGAAAAAATTGAGAAAACTGATTTTTACACAATTTCACGAATTTTCTCGAAAAGTGGGTTCAAATGATTTTCTAGGTTTGAATGACAAAAAGCAGTAAACTGGATGGCGCTACTCACTAAAACATTGCTTTTAAATCGTCCCATTATTGGCAAGTTAGAGCACGGAAAGTTGGAAAACTGAATTTTTTATAATTCCACGATTTTCTCGAAGTGGGTTCAAATGATTTTTCTAGGTTTGATGACAAAAGTAGGTAAACTGGATGCGCTACTACCTGAAACATTGCTTTTTGAAATCGTCCCAATATTGGCTAAAGTTAGAGCATGGGAAAGTTGAGAAAAACTGATTTTACAAATTCACGATTTTCTCGAAAAGTGGGTTCATGAGTTTTTCTGGTTTGGGGGGGAATGACAAATGTAAAGTGAACCGTATGAGCTACTAACTGAAACATTTGGCTTTTTTAAATCGTCCAATATTGCAAGTTTAGAGCACGGAAAAGGTGGAGAAAAACTGAATTTTTACAAATTCACGATTTTCTCGAAAAAGTGGGTTTAAATGAGTTTTCTGGGTTTGAATGACAATGTAATAAACTCGATCGCTACTAACTGAAACATTGCTTTTTAAATCGTCCCAATTTTGCAGAGTTTAGAGCACGGAAAAGTTGAGAAACTGAATTTTTACAAATTCACGATTTTCTCGAAAGTGGTTCAAAATGAGTTTTCTAGGTTTGAATGACAAAGTAAGTAAACTGGATGCCCTTACTAACTGAAACATTGCTTTGTTTAAATCGTCCATTATTGCAAAGTTAAGCACGGAAAGTTGAGAAAACTGATTTTTATAAATTCACTATTTTCTCGACAATGGGTTCAAAATGATTTTCTAGGTTTGAATGACAAGTAGTAACTGGATGCGCCCTACTAACTGAAACATTGCCTTTTTGAAATCGTCCCCAAATTTGGCAAAAGTTTAGAGCACCGGAAAGTTGAGAAAACTGAATTTTACAATTCACGATTTTCTCAAAGTGGGTTCAAAATGAGTTTTTCTAGGTTTGAATACAAAATAAGTGAACTGGATGAGCTACTAACTGAAACATGCTTTTTAATCGTGCAATATTGGAAAAGTAGAGCACGGAAAAGTAAGAATACTGATTTTGAGTTCAAAATGAGTTTTCTAGTTTGAATGACAAAAATAAGTTAACTGGAATGCGCTACTACTACCACATTGCTTTTTTAAATCGTGCCAATATTGGCAAGTTAGAGCACGGAAATTGAGAAAACTGAATTTTTTATAAATTCAACGGTTTTTTTCGAAAAGTGGGTTCCAAATGAGTTTTTCTAGGTTTGAATGATAAAGTAAGTAAACTGGATGCGCTACTAACTGAAACATGCTTTTTTAAAATCAGTCCCAATATTGGCAAAGTTTAGAGTAACACGGAAAAGTTGAGAATAACTGAAATTTTTACAATTCACGATTTTCTCGAAAGTGGGTTCAAAATGAGTTTTTCTAGGTTTGAATGACAAATATAAGTAAACTGATGAGCTACTAACTGAAACATTGCTTTTTTTAATCGTCACCCGATATTGGCAAAGTTAAGCACGTAAAAGTTGAGAAAACTGAATTTTTACAAATTCACGATTTTTCTCGAAAAGTGGTTCAAAATGAGTTTTCTAGGTTTGAATGACAAAAGGTACGTAAACTGGATGCGCTACTAACTGAAACATTGCTTTTTTTAAAATCGGTCCCATTATTGGCAAAAGTGAGAGCACGGAAAAGTAAGAATCTGAATTTTGGGTTCAAAATGAGTTTTCTAGGTTTAATGACAATGTGAAGTGAACCGTATAGCTACTAACGGAAACATTGCTTTTTTTAAATCGTCCCCAATATTGCAAAGTTAAGAGCACGGAAAAGTTGAGAAAATCTGAATTTTTACAAATTCACGATTTTCTCGAAAAGTTGGGTTTCAAAATGAGTTGTTCTAGGTTTGAATGACAAAAGTAAAGTTAAACTGGATGAGCTCTCCTGAAACATTGCTTTTTTTAAATCGTCCCAATATTGGCAAATTTAGAGCCGAAAAGTTGAGAAAATTGAATTTTAAAATTTCACGATTTTCACGAAAAGTGGGTCAAAATGAGTTTTCCCGTTTTGAATGACAAAGTAAGTAAACTGGATGAGCTACTAACTGAAACATTTTTGGGGGTTTTTTTTTTAAAGCGTGCCACTATTGGCAAAGGAGAGCACGAAAGTAGAGAATACTGAATTTGGGTTCAAAATAGTTTTTTAGGTTTGAATGACAAATGGTAAGTGAACCTATGAGCTACTAACTGAACCTTGCTTTTTTAAATCGTCCCAATATGGCAAAGTTAGAGCACGGAAAAATGAGAAAACAAATTTTTTCAAATTCACGATTTTTTCGAAAAGTGGGTTTTAAAAAGTTTTCTGGGTTTGAATGATAAAGAAATAAAATGGGTACGCTCTTAAATGAAAATTGCTTTTTTAAAGCGTCCCCAAAATTGGCAAAATTAGAGACGGAAACTTTGGGGAAAATGAAATTTTTTCAAAACACGATTTTCCCAAAAGTGGGTTCAAAAACTGAATTTTTTCAAATTTACGATTTTCTCGAAAAGTGGGTTCAAAAGAGTTTTCTAGGTTTTTAATGACAAAAATAAGTAAACTGGATGCGCTACTAACTGAAATTTCTTTTTTAAAACGTCCCCCAAAATTGGCAAAGTTAGAGCACGGAAAAGTTGATAATACTGAATTTTTACAAAATTTACGATTTTCCCCGAAAAGTGGGTTCAAAAAGAGTTTTTAGGTTTGAATGACAAAAATAAGCAATTGGATGCGCTATAACTGAAACATTGCTTTTTTTTAAAACGTCCCAGTATTTGGGAAAGTTAGGCACTGAAAAGTTTAGAAACAATTTTTCAAAATTTACGATTTTTCGAAAAGTGGGTTCAAAAAGATTTTTTTAGGTTTGAATGACAAAAGAAGTTAACGGGGGTGCGTACTAGCTGAAACATTGCTTTTTTAAATTGCCAATATGGCAAAATTTTAGCACGAAAAATTGAGAAAAATGAATTTTTGCAAATTCACGATTTTCCGAAAAGTGGGCCCCAAAATGAGTTTTCTGGTTTGAAGACAAAGTAAGTAATAGATGAGCTACTAACTGAAACATTGCTTTTTTAAAACGTCCCAAAATTTGGGAAAATTGAGCGGGAAAAGTAGAGAAACTGAATTTGGGTTAAAAAGATTTTTAGGTGTGATTGACAAAAGTAAGTTAAAAGGATGCGCTACTACGAAACATGCTTTTTTTAAAACGTCCCCAAAATTTTGGGAAAGTTAGAGCACGGAAAAATGAGAAAAAAGAATTTTTTCAAATTCACGATTTTCCGAAAAATGGGTTAAAATGAGTTTTCGGGTTTTAATGACAATGTAAATAAACTGGATACGCTACTAACTGAACTTGCTTTTTTAAATCGTCCCCAATATTGGGGAGAGTTTGAGCACGAAAAAATTTAGAAAACTGAATTTTTTCAAATTTACGATTTCTCGAAAGTGGGTC
>JANFPS010000391.1:0-16605 GCA_024703675.1 Drosophila nebulosa
AAAATGATTTTTTAGTTTAAAAGTTTTTCGTATTTAGTTAAATATTTCTTGATGGTTTAAAATTTTGGATTAAATATTCCTGTCTTGTCAACTGCTTCCTAATCTATGTTTCTATGTTTCTTAAATGCTCTAAGTTAAACATTAGAATATTTAAATTTTTTTGTCTGCACCCTGTTGAATAGAAAGGTTTTTGGGATTCTTATTTTTGTTGACTGTTTCAATGATCTGATTAAAGTTCATTTTTTTGGGCGCTATTTGCTGAGAGATACATTTTTTTTTTCAATTTCTTCTTTTCATTTTGGTCAAGTGCCAAAAGATATTTATGTGCGGGGCCCATTTGTTAATAAGTCCTCGCTTATTTCTTTTTATTTTTTTATGCCTTTTCATTTCGCATTTAATTTTTCGAAAAATAGGAATGTGGACTATGTTTCTTATACGGTTCTGTTTGCTAAACCAAGTTGTTGTAAGTGGTTTTAAGTTGGAAAAAATTTCATTTAAAAAATGATATTCGAAATCGAGGGTAAATCCATTTTTCCTTTTTTGGGGAATACAAGAATCCTTTAGGTGCTTTATGGGATTAATTTCTGTTTGATTATGCTGTTTTGATAGTATGTTTTTTTTTCTAAAATTTAAATTTATAATTTTACTTTGATGATTTTTCTTTTTTTTTTTGAATTTCGATTTGTAGTGTGTTGTTTGTTACCTGGGTTTGTCTCAAAAAATGTTTTGTCGTCAATTTGGGGTAATATCACTTTTTTTTAAAAGGGGTGTAGTGTTTTGGGGATCTAACTAAAGGGGCTTGTTTTTACTGTGTATTTATTTTCAAAATCGTTCCTATTTTCATTTAAAATTTTTCGATTTTGTTTGTTCGTTAGTTTGTTATTAAAAGAGGTGTGCCTGCTTAAAAAAAGATATCCGCTGGTTTTTTGTGTTTGTGTTAGATGTTTATTTATGGTTATATTTTAAAAAGGATATTTAAAATTTATTTTGTTTTGCCTCTATACTGATTTGCATTAAAACTTTAGCTTTTCTATTGGAATATAAAAAAAACAGAATGCTTTGGGGTTTGGGTTTGTGAGTTATTCGCGACGAGTTTTTTTGTCTCTCATCGAGTCATTGTTCTTATTAACGCTCTCTTTGAGGAGCATAAAAAGTTACAATACATATTTTCATATGTTTGATCATCGCATTGATTGGAGAAAATTTTTCCCCAACACCCTTCCCCTCAATGCATTGTCCACAAATTTTATCTATATTAACAAATTCGTAACTCACTGTTCTTCTTCGCAAGATTTTTGTTAGGATACAGCTATCTTTTTCATTATAGACTTATTTTTAAATAATTGACCACATTTAACCCTTTTGTCTAAAAAAGAATATCTAATTCCCACATGCTTCGTCCTTGAGTGGTGTCCCGGGGTTCTTAGCAATTGTGCGCGCTGAGGTTTCGCCATACAAAACGGTGATGTATCTTCTTCTCCGCAACCAATCTCGATAATTAATCGACGCAATACAATGGCTTCTTTGAAACCGTTTGTGATAACCCCAGTAACTCTGCCCGGTACTGCTAAGGCACACTCGCTGCTTCTTTTATTTCCAGATATGGGTCCGCCAGCTAGAAAATAACGTACCCCAGTATAAGACCGCGATCAATTTTATCGCCTCCCAATCTGCGTCAGAAACCATTAAACGCCGACCGACTCTTATAATGAATTTTGAACCCAACTGTCGAACCCCCAATTCGTAAAACATGCTTTAGGCGAAGGTGTTCATTTGGGGGTCCTTTGTTACTTGAGCCAATTTCGATACTGGTGGATATACCCGGGTCTAGTAGTCCCCGAAAAAGCCACATTAGTTTCCCCATCATTGACTGATAAAGAGTTGCATCACCCTTTTACACTCCCATTTTATCGCAGGCTCCCTGATACCCTTTTTCTAAACGGTGTTGCCTGGTCTGCACTGACATAGCCAATCGACAGAAAATCTTTGATGACTGTGAATGCCCAATAAATTTTTTTTGCAATTTCGCCATAAGGGAAAACCTCCATGCCAAGGAACAACGCCAGGTCCTTGTCAACACATTAAACGCTGCCATAATAATGACTTAATCCTGTCAAGACCCGGATTTCTCCGGCACCCCTAAAAAGAAGTCGTCTACGTAAAAAGGGTTAGGGGATAGATTACCCTTTGCTTGCTGCTTTTTAAAACATGGTTTTCATTTCGCAAGGAAAAAACCTTAGTCGAAAAAACACTATCGAGTTTGATTTCCCTCCGCCAACTTTTTGAGTCCATTAACCCCTTTTTCAACAAAAAGTACCTTTTTTTTGTCTTCAGTTGTGTATCCTTCGGGCTGCCTCATGATACAGTATCGCCCAAACACTGTTTAAGTAAGCAGGCATACTCCTTGGTGTAGTACAATTTAACTGCGCTGCTGGGGCCAAGATGAAACGAACACTCTCCAGCGACATACAGGGAGTATGTTTCATTGTAGTTCCACCCCATACGCTGTGAACATCCTTTTGCTACTAGTCTTCCCTTAAAACGCTCGATTCTCCCTTTGCATCACGCTTTACACGTAGACCCACTTGCAGCCAAGGGGTTTATACCCTTCCGGAGCGTACAAGCTGCCAAGTGGTTTGACTAAAGGGCCCATACTCCTTTTGCATAGCCTCACGCCAATACGAAGCAAACGGACACAAAGCGCCTCATTAGGTCTCGGGTATGATCACCTCATTTGTAATCAATGCGTTTAAAAAATTTTTGAACTGCTTTTTTGGTCTGCCAGGCCTTCCAGTTCGAATCACTTCGCCTGCCGGCCAAAACGTTGTTCAACCACAGGTTTTTCCACTTCTTGTTAACCGCCAGTCGAAATCTTCGCAAACTGCTCCCCTTCTCGTGACCCTTGCATCAGCCCGTCTGTATGCTTAACTGTTTTCCTGCATCAACAGATCCTAAATCCTCACCCATATATGGAAACAAATTTGACATTCCCCATTCGAATCCCTTTGCCGAAACGCTCGTCGAACAAAACGCTCGCTTCTCAACAAATTCCTGGGTTTTGGCGCGTACAACCGATACCCCTTTTGCATTTGAGAATAAACCCAACCCTTCGGGAATTCTTTGCCCTTTTTATCAAACTTGCCCTTATGAGTCCCTTTTTTGTGCTACTGCAATAGACCCAAAAAATTTTTTAAATGACTTATTGTGGTTTCTTACCATTCCATGCTTCCATTGAGTCATGTTAACAGGGGGCCCAGTTGGGGCCTATTCCGCGATAAGCAGCGTATAACCCTCGCCCCCAAAAGATTGATGTAGACCAAATGGATGAGCAAGATCTTGAAATCTCCCCAAGGGGTTCTTTTTTTAAAAACCCCTCTGCTTCCCGTTTTCTGCGGCGTTATGGGACCGTGAGCTGCCGTAATATTCGTTGCCCTTGAGAAATCGTCAACGATTTATTGACGACTCGCGACCATTTTTCGCTCCAACACTTAAGCTTTTTCAGTTTGCCGCTTGCCATGTTTTTTAAACTCGACAAACTTTCCAATACTTTATCCCTTTCCCCTTAGGAAAAATACAAATATGCGACGTGACCTGTCTGTAATGTCAAAAATTTCTGCTCCTCCAAAAATTTTTTTTTCGAACGGTCCGCAAACATCTGAAAGCACCAGCCCAAGATTTCCTTAGCTCTGTTCTTTTCGAATCTGGAATGGCTGTATGTGATCTTTCTTTTCCCTGCAGATCTTGCGGGTTTTCCAACGACGTAGAGTCAAACTTTCCCCTGCCACGGGCCCCAAAACCTTTCGTGCAAATTTTACCCCGACTGCCTAGTTTGAGATTTTCCGTACCTTTTAGCCCCAAAACTTCGTAAACTGTTCAATAGTAGCATTCGCCGGTGCTTTCCAAAAATATACAAAAAGGCCAATTTGCCCGCTTTCACAATGCATTCGCCCTTTTGGGTCCTGTGCATACTTTTTGTCCAATTCAACGATGCTTCCCTGTTTAACTGCTTTGCTAACCGACACAAAATTACCTCTCTTTTGGGGGACATCAACCAAAATTTTTTAATGTAAGTATACGTGAATCGGTATTCAGTTTAAACCTCCCCCTTTCCTTCAGCCTAAGAAAGTTATTTCAGCCCGACAATTTTTTCCGAATGGTTCTAAATTTTGAACCAATTCTCTGTCGCAACAATGTGGGGGTGGCGCCCCTTCCGACACCCGTTCGATCGTTCAAACTTTTGCGTCCCCCCGTTCACAAAAACCCAACGAGATGTACTGTTCTTATTCGGGTTTGGATGCAACCTTCCGACCGTTTCACTGGACCAAATTTTTTTTAAAATGGCCCCCTTTCCGCCACACCAAAACAATTCCAAACTTTTTTTTTTTTCTTTTCAAATTTTCTTTGCACGATTGCCTTTCCACCACTGTAAATTTTTTGCGCTCCCGCGGTTTTTTTTGCTTCCTTTTTGCGTTCTCCTTCTTTCTCAGCTTTAGCAAAATGTCGAAACTCGGGAACTGTCGCCGTCTCTATGGCGACAACGAAGGGCGAATTCGTCTGGGGAAAACTGGAAACAAAAAAATCGTTACAAGCTCGTCAATATTTCAATTCCAAAGCCAGCAAACTGTCCAAAATTTCCTTGAAATCCGCAAATAAATCGAAGCTTTGACCCTTTCCCGTATCGTTTTCTTGCAATTTCTTTAAAAAGCTACTTTTCTAAGGGTCCGGGGGTTTATGAGCTTCCTGAAGCTTTTCCCAAACCTCAGTGCATTCACATGCTTTTACATGTCCCAATGTGAATCTTGACGTCAAGGTGATTTTTCCAAAGCCTTTTTTTCCCGCGTCGTCCATTCGGTGTTTTCCCCCGAGTTTGGCCTTGCCAATACCCTGAGCAACATCCCAAATCCGCATGCCCGCCCCTTTTCATTTGGATGCACCACGATCATAATTACCCTCCTCGAGTTTATCAAATTTATATAACGCCGACTTATACTCGTATATATATATTTTGTGAAAAAGTTAGAACACAGCGCGAAAAAATTTCTTCCCCGAAATTACTACAACAACCACATAGGCACTTTCCCGGGCCCAAACTATTGGAATAATAAAAACAAATGCGTGTGGTTTGGTTGGCAGTTTTTTTCGCGCTGAGTTCTATTTTCTCCTCATCGAGTCATTTTCTTATTAAAGCATTCGTGAGAGAGCTACAAAATTACTATAAAATATATTCATATGTGTTGGGGCATGCATGCTTGATTGAGAGAGAATTATTCCCAAAATTTTCGTTTCAGTCCTGTGGAATCTTCCCCGTTGAAACACCATTTTTGCTGATGTTATCTTATATTACGTTTTCTGATTGTAGCCAATTTTGGAGTGCATACAAATAAAACTGAGTCCTTTATCTGCTTTGTTTTCTAAGCTTTACCCATATGGGAAATTTTTTTTGTGATTGCCTTTTTGTTTCAAGGCAGTTTCGATTTTTAACTTCAATAAATTCGGTACTTTGAAAAAATATCTTACAGATAAAAATTGTTGTTGTCTTTAAAATAAAAACCATACGTTTTTTCTCTAGCGTTAAATTCTCGGGGGTGGTTTTCAAAGATTTTTTGGTATTTCGGTTTTCTGATTTTGATAAATTGCATTTTGGGCATTCATTAATGAAGTTTTGAATTAATTTTGATAGTCGGGAATAGTTTTTTTCTTTAAACTGTTTTTGAGTTTTTGTGATACTGGATGAAGTAATGATTTAGGTTTTTTGTAATTTCTTTGATTCTGCAAAGTGGGGAAAGTCTTTTTAAATTGCAAGGGGTTCTTAAAGTTTTTTGTTTGCTTTGGACTAATTTTTCAAAGGGAAGCTTCTTGAAATATTTGAAAATCTGTTGTTTTTGTATAAAGTGCGTTATTTTTTGAGCATAAAAATTCCCTTAAAAAATTTCTTTAGGAAAATTGATTGGAAAATTTCTACATAATATTTCTATTTTCGTTTTGTAAAAATATGATAACTTTTGATTTTTATTTTCGTTGCTTTTATTGAATTCTATTTTGACATTTGTAAAAATTTCAAGTTTTTCTGAATGGCTTTTGGGTTTTTCGTTATCTTCTGAGAAACATGTACTTAGCTATAGAACTGCTTTTTTCTTCACCTAAAAGATTTTCACATTTTTATTCGGGGAAGGGCGTCTCCCAAAAATTTCTTTTTTTCCGGTAAGTTTTTTTTTGTAATAAAAATTCGTTAAATTTTATTTTCCATCTCTGTAATTTCATGTTAGGTTCTTTGATATTTCTCGGTTGCAGTAAACATCCGCTGTTTTCTAGACTAAAGGGGTGGTCAATTATGGGGGTAAAGGGATGAGAAATTGAGTGGTGGATGCATGGAGGGGGAATATTACCCCCCCAACACGTAAAAAATACCTGTACTCAGGGGGGAAATACGGGGTATAGAGTTGGAAGTGCTTGCGGGTTTTTCAGTGAAATTTTTTGGGGAGGGGGAAAATTTTTTAAAAAACGGATTGTCAAAGCGGGGTCATTTGATTGAAAAAAAAGTTTCATTCTTAGTTTGGAAATATTTATTTTTTTTGATTGACTTAAAATTTATAGAAAAGAATGGGTTAAATTTTATTTAAATTTATAAATGTTGTGGTAGTTACGATTTTAAATATTCGTTTACGCAGTTTTTTGGAAATGTTTTGTTTACTTGGATATAAGAGTTTGGGTTCTAGTTTTGTTACATTGTTGGTTACATAAATTTTTTGGGGTATAGTCTTGTAAGTTTTTACTATAGATATTTCTTTAACGCATAGCACATCGTAATTTTTTTATTTTTTTTTCCCTTTTAAGAATTTTTTTATTTTAGTTAAAATTTTGTTTAAGTTTGTTTTGGGGGCAATTTCCCAATTCATAATTTTGGGTTCTAATAACAAATTTAAATTTGTTTTGAACCTTTGTGTATTTGCTTTATGTGGTTTTTGTGTAAATCCCAACATACATCTTTTTTTTTTTGTTTTTTTGGTGTTTTTGCATAAATTTTTATTTTAAATATATAAGTTTCTTGAATGTTTTTCTTTTAAAGTGTTATTTTTTATCGGGATAGGAATAATTTAGAATAGCGTTTGTTTTGATATTCGTCTGGTTATGCGAATTATTATATTTCATTTGTGTCTGATTTTAAAAAAGTAGATTTTTTATGTTTAAAAGTTTTCGTATTTATTTTAAAAATATTTCTTGATGGTTTAAAATTTTTGGATTAAATATTCCTAGTCTTGTAAACGCTTCCCTAACTTATTCTTCTATGTATTCTGAAAAATGCCAAAGTGAACATTGAAATTTAATTTTTTGCTGCATCCTGTTAATAGTAAGGTTTTTGGGAGTTCTATTTTTTTGGGGGTTGACGCTTAAATGATTGATTAAGTTCTTTAATTTTGGGCCTTTTTTGTGAGAGACTATCAATTTTTTTTAAAAGTTCTTCTTTATCATTTTGGTCAAGGTCCCAAAAAGATATTTTTTGGCTGGGGGCCCATTATTTTAATAGTCCTCGTTTTATTTCTCTTTTTATTTTTTCCCTTTCTTTCGCGTTTAATTTTTCGACTAAATATTGAATTGGACTATGTTTTATACGGTTCTGATTGTAAACCAAGTTGTTGTAAGGGGTTTTGAAAATTTGGGTTTAAAATTTTACAGTTAATAATGATATTCGAAATCTGAGGGAAACCAGGGTTTTCTGTTTTAAATAAAAGTTTCCATTAGGTCCCTTTTAGGATTTCAACTTTGTTAGCTCGATGTCCTTTGATAAGAGTAGAAATGTAATTTGGTATCTCTAAATTTTAGAAATGTATTTTGAGATTTTCTTTTTCTTTTTGAATTTCGTTTTTGTTGTGTTGTTTGTCTCCCTCGGTTTGTCTAAATATAATTTTTGCGTCAACTTGGGTAATATCACCTGTTTTTAAAAAGGGTTAGTCGTTTTCGACTAAAAAGGGGCTTTTTTACTGTGTATTTTTTTAAAAATCGTTCCTATTTTCATTTTTTTATCGATTTGTTTGCTTCGTTAGCTTGTGTATTAAAAGAGGGTCCTGGTAAATAAAGATATCCGCTGGTGTTGTGTTTGCATTAGATTTTTAGTTTTATGGTTATATGTGAAAAGGATAGTTTCAAATTTAGTTTTTTTGTCCTCTATACTAGTTTCTGCTTAATAACTCTTCTTTTCGTTTACAGTCCGGGGAATTTTTCCCACGTCGAAACCCTTTTTTGCTCGATTTACTTTTTTAACGTTTTCTGATTGTGCCCAATTTTGGAGTGCTATAAAAATAAAAAGCGAGCCCTTATCTCTTTTTTTTCTAAGCTTTCCCCAATCGTTAAAGATTTTTGTGATTGCCCTTTTTGTTTCAAGCAGTCTCGACTTTTAACTTCAACTAAAGTCGCGTTTTTGAATAAATATCTATACAAGAAAAAAATTGTTGATTTCGTTAAATAGAAATCCATCACGTATTTTTCTCTACGTTAAATATCTCTGGGGGGGGTTTCAAAGATTTTTGGTTTTGGGTTTCTGTTTTTAAAAAAATTTGCAATATGGCATTCTTTAAATGAAGTTTAAATTAATTTTGATTTTGGGTAATAGTATTTTTCTTTAAACCATTTTTGAGTTTTAGTGATACCTGATGAATAATGATTTAGGGTTTTTTTAAGAATAATTTCTTTAAATTTGCAAAAGGGGGAATGTCTTTAATTTGCAAGGGTTCTTATGTTTTTGTTTGGCTGTCGGACTAATTTTTTCAAGGTAAGCTTTTTAAGGGATTTGAAAATCTGTGCGTTTGAATATAAAGTGCGTTATTTTTTGAGCATAAATTTTCCTTTAAATAATTTCTTTAGAAAATTTGATTGGTAATTTCTACATATGATATTTCTATTTTCGTTTGGGAAAAATAGTGAGTAAGTTGACTTTTTTTCGTTGCATTTATTAAATTCTATTTGCGATTGAAAAGAAATTCAGAGGTTTTTCAATGGCTATTGGTTTTCGTTATCTTTTTGAGCACTATGTACTGTATATAGAACGCTTTTTTCTTCCCCTAAAAATTTTCTCTTTTTTATTCTGGGGGGGGTCTGCCAAAAATTTCTTTTCCTGTAAGATTTTATTTTGTAATCAAATTCGTTCAATTTTTTTTTCCCTCTCGTTTTTTCTGTTAGGTTTTTTTTATTTTTTTGGGTTGCAGAAAACATCCGCGTTTTCTAGACTAAGGGGGTGGTCAAGTTATGGGGTGAATGGAGTGAGAAATTGAGTGGTTGATGATGGAGTGGCGGAATATTACCCCCCCAACACGTAGAAAATACCTTACTCGGGCGGGAATACGGGGTAAAGGTTGAAGTGCTTGCTGTGTTGAAAGTAAAATTTTTGGGGATGGGGAAAATTTTATTTAAAGGGGGATAGTCAAAAGCTGATCCTTGATTGTAAAAAAGTTTCATATTAGTTTTGTGAAATATTTATTTTTTTTGATATTGATTTAAAATTATAGATAAATATGGGTTAAACTTTTAGTGAAATTATAATGTTGTGGTATTCGATTTTAAAATATTTTTTTATACGCAGTTTTTTGGAAAATGTTTTGTTTAGTTTGGATAAAAGAGTTGGTTCATTTTTTTGTTAAGTTTGGTTACAAAAATATTTTGGGTATAGTTTTTGTAAGTATTTACTATCGATTTTTCTTTTAAACTGCTGCACAGTCGTATTTTTTTTATTATATTTTTTCCTTCTAAGAATTTTTTTTTTTGTTACTTTTTTCCAATTTTCGATAATTTTGGGGTTCTACATAACTAATTGAATTGGTTTTGAACTCTTTGTGTATTTGCATTATGCGGGTTTTTGTTAAAAATGCCAACTATACCTCATTTATTTTTTTTTTTGGGTTTGATTTTGCAAAAATTTTATTATTTTGAATATAGTAAGTTTCTTAAATTTTTTCTGTTAAAGTTTATTTTTTTTTATCTGGTAGATTTAATTTTGAATAGCGATTTTTTAGATATTTGTCTAGTTGTTATTAATATTTCTTTTTTTGTGTCGTTTTAACCAAGTAGATGTTTTTTTTTTAAAAAGTTTTTTCTGTATTTTTTTAAATTTTTTTGAGGTTTTAAAAATTTTTGGTTTAAATATTCTGTTTTTAAACGCTTTCCCTAACTCTATGCTTCTATGATTTTTAAAAAATGCTCTAGTTGAATTAAATATTTAATTTTTTTGTCTCATCCTGTTGAATATAAGGTTATTTAGGAGTTCTATATTTTTGTTGACTGCTTCAAAGACTGTTAATTTCATTATTTTTGGGCCTATTTGCTGAGAGCTATAAAATTTTTTTTGTTAAAGTTCTTCTTTATCAATTGGTCAAGGTGCCGAAAAGAATTTATGTGCTGTGCCATTATTTTAAAATCTCCTTTTTTCTCTTTTTTATTTTTATCCCGTTCATTTCGCGTTTTAAATTTTTTCACAAAAATAGTGAATGTGGATTTGTTCTTATAGGTTCTGATTCTAAACCAAGTTTTTTTGTAAGGGGTTTGGGTAAAATTTGGTTAAATTTACATTTAAAAATGATATTCGAATCTGAGGTAAATCCTGGTTTTTTTGAATAAAAATATCCATTAGGTGCCTTTATGGGATTAATTAAATGCTTTGATTATGCTGCTTATAGTAATTTTTGGTATTTTGAAATTAATTAGTATATTTACTTTGATGATTTTTTTTTCTTTTGAATTCGATTTTGTGTTGTTTGTCTCCCCGGGTTTTTCCAATTATGTTTGTGTCAACTTGGTAATATCACCTGTTTTCTTAAAGGGTGGTCTTTTTTCGATTAACAAAGGGGCTTGTTTTACTGTGTATTTATTTAAAAACGTTCCTATTTTCATTTAATTTTTCGTTGTTTGCTTCGTTAGCTTGTGTAAAAGGGGGTTGTGCTAAATAAAATTCCGCTGGTGTTCTGTTTGTCTTTAGTGTTTAGTTTTATGGTTATAGTGTAAAGGATGTTTCAAATTTAGTTTTTTTGCCCTCTATAAGATTCTGCATTAATAACTCTAGTTTTTCAGGGAATAAAAAAACAGAATGCTTTGGGTTTGGGGTTTGTGCATTTTATTCGCGACTGAGTTCTTTTTTGTCTCTCATCGAGTCTTTGTTCTTTTTAAGCATTCGTGAGAGAGCATCAAAGTTACATATACAATAATTTTCATATGTGTGTGATCATGCATGCATTGATTTTGAGAGAAAATTATTCCAACACCCTTCCTCAATGCAAGTAGTCCAAAAAATTTTATTTTATATTAACAAATTCGAAACTCTACATGCTTTTTCTTCGAAAGTTTTTTGGTTGGGGATATCACTATCTTTTCATTAGAGACTTATACTTTAAAATAAATTTACCCTCATTAAATACTTGTCTAACAAAATTATCTAATGTCCACATGCTTCGTCCTTTTTGTGGTGTACCGGGTTTTTTTTTTACCAATTGCTGCGCGCTGAGGTTTCGCCATACAAACGGTGATGTATCTTCTTTCCGCAACCAAAACTCGATAATTAATCGCGCAATACAATGGGGTTTTTGCACGCTGTTTATAACGCCCTGTCTCTGCCTCGGGACGCAAAAGCAACACTTGCTGCTTCTCTTTTTTTCCATGATATCGGTCCGCAGCTAGAAAATATACGTATCCATATAAGACCTGCGATCAATCTTATCGCCTCCCCCAAACTGCGTCCCCGAAACCAGTAAAAAGCCCCATCCGACTGCTTATAAAGAATCTTAAGCCAACTGTCGAAGCCGATATCGTAAAAAATGCTTTATGGCTGCAAGGTGTTCATTATGGGGGTCCCTTTTTACGTTTTACCCAATTTCGATAATGAGTGGAGATATCCGGGCTGTATCAACGCAAGCCACATTAGCTCGCCTATCATTGCTGATAAAGAGTTGTCAAACCCTTTTTTCACCCATTTTATCGCAGGCTACCCGATACCCTGCTTCTAACGGTGTTGCAGTGTCTGCACTGAGCATAGCCATATCGATCCTAAAACTTTGATGACTGTGAATGACCCAATGATATTTTGCCAATTTTTCCATCAAGGTGAACCCCATGCCCAAGGGAACAAACGCCAGGTCCCTGTCAAAACATTCAAAAGCTGCCTAATAGATGCTTAATCCTTCCAGATCCCCATTTCTCCTGGCATCCTATAAAAAGATCTCTACAACGGATTAGTGAAGATTACCCTTTTCTTGCTGCTTGTATAGCATGGTTCATTGTCGCAAGCACAAAACCCTTAGTCCAAAAAAACCCACGTTTGGGCTTCCCCTCCCCTCCAGATGTTTTTGGGCCTATAACGCCTTTTTTAACAGAATACCCTTTCTTTTGTCTTCAGTTGTGTATCCGGGGTGCCTCATGTATACAGTACGCCCAAATCACTGTTTAAGTAACAGTGCATAAAACCCTCTGGTGTAGATACAATTTTAACTGCGCTCTAGGGCCAAAATGAAACGAACACTCTCCAAGCACATCAGGGGGTATTTTCATTGAGTTCACTCCCTAGCGCTGGAACATCCTTTTGCTACTATCTTGCCTTAAAAAGGGGCGACTTCTCCCCTTTTCATCACGCTTTACATGTAGCCCACTTGCGCCACGGGTTTATACCCTTCCGGGAGCGTACTAAGTTTCCAAGGTGATTTGACTCAAGGAGTCATTCCTTTTTCATAGCCTCACGCCAAAAACGAAGCAAAAAGGATACTAAGCGCCTCATCATAGTCCTTTGGTTATCACCCACTTGAAAAAAATGCGCTTAAAAATGTTTAACTGCTTTTTTGGGCTGCCCAGGCCTTCCATTCGAATCAGCTTGGCTGCCGGGTCCCAAAACGTTTTTCAACCCCAGGTTCTGCCACTTCTTTTCAAACCCCCATGTCGAAATCTTTGCTAGCTGCCCCCCTCGCTGACCTCTGGGATCGACTGTCTGACTGCTTAACTGACTGCTGCATCAAAGATCTGAATCCTGATCTCCATTATGGGAAAAACAAACTTGACGATATCACCATTCGAATCGCATTGCCGAAACCTCGTCGAACAAAACGTCTCGTTCTCACAACTTGCCCGGTTTTGGCGTCGTAAAACCCATACCCCTTTTGCATTTTGAGAATAACCAACCATTCGGAAATTTTTGCCCTTTTTTCAAAATTGCCCTTATATGTCCTTTGTTTAGTGCATGCAAAAGACCCAAAAAACTTTTTAAATGACTTATTGATGTTTTTTACCCTTCCATGCCCATTGGGTTGTTAACCAGGGGGTCGAGTTGGTGACCTATTCCGCAGAAAGCAGCTGTATAAACTGCTCACCCAAAGAGATGATGTAACCAGACTGGTGCAAGATCTTGACATCTCCACAAGAGTTTTGTTAACTCTCTCTGCTACACCGTTTTGCTCGGGGTGTATGGTACCGTGGCTGCCGTAATATTCCCTTTCCCTTGAAACTCGTCAAAAAGATTTATTGACGTCTCGCGACCATTGTCGCTCCGAATGCACTTTTAAACTTCTTCCATTTTTCCGCTCTGCATGTTTTTAAATCGACAAACTTTCCAAAAACTTTATCCTTCCCTTCAGGAAAATATACAAATATCGACGGGCCTGTCATCGATAAATGTCAAAAAATATCTGCTGCCCCCAAGGCTTTTTTTATCGAACGGTCCCCAAAAACATTGAAAGCCCGCTCCAAGATTTCCTTTGCTCTGTTCTTGTCGAACTGGAAATGGCTGTACTGTAAACTTGCTTACCATGAGATCTTGCAGGGGTTTCCCAAAGACGTAAAATCAATTTCCCCCTGCCCGGGGCCCAAAACCTTCGTGCAATTTTACCCGACTGCCGTAGTTAGATTCCGTACCTTTTATGCCACAAAACTTCTAAACTGTTTAATAGCATAGCATTCGCTCGGGGCTGTTCCAAAAATATACAAACGGCCAAATTTGCCCGCTTTCACAATGCATCGCCCTTTTTGGGTCACTCGTGCATCTTTGTCCAAATTCAACGATGCTTCCCGTTTAACTGCTTTGTCCCGACACAAATTACCTCTCTTTTGGGTAAACAACACATTCTTTAATGTAAGTTTTGAAACGGGGATTCACTTTACCCCCCCTTTCCTTCAGCCTGAAGAAAGTTTTTACACCAAACAATTTTTTCCGAATTTTTTTCAAAATTTTTTAAAACAATTCTCTGTCGCAACACATGTGGGGTGGCGCCACGTCCAACACCAGTTCGACGTTCAAACATTTCGCGTCCACGGTTCACAACCTAACATGACTGTACTGTTTATTCGGGTTCGAGCAACCCTTTCCCACCGTTCACTGGGACAATTTGCTTTAAATGGCCTTTGCCGCCACCGCAAAACAATTCCAAACTTTTTGCTTTTTTCAATTGTCTTTGCATGATTCCTTTCCACCACTGTAAAGTTTTTCGCTTCGATCGGTTTTTCGCCTCCTTTTTTTCGTTTCCTTCTTCTCTCAGTTTATGCATAACATTCGAAACTCGGGAAACTGTGCGCTTCTCTATGGCGACAACGAAAAATTTTCGAATTCGTCTGGAAGCTGGAAAAACAAAATAACGTTTCAACTCGTCCAAAATTTCAATTTCCAAAAACCCGCAAGCTTGTCCAAGATTTCTTGAAATCCCCAAATAACCGATATCTTTTTACCCCCCTGTATGGTTTTCTTAGCAATTTTTTTGAAAAGAGCTACTTTCTAACGGGTCCCCTGGGTTGATGAGCTTTCCCGAAGCTCTTCCCCTCATGTGCACTTGCCAGGCTTTACAGTCCCAACTGTGAAATCTTGACGCTCAAGGGGTTTATTGCCATGCCTTTTTATCCAGCGTCGTCCTTCGGGTTCTCCCCCTATTTGGCCTTGCCCAAAACGCCCGACGCAACATTCCCAAAAACCGCATGCACCAGCACACTTTTCATCGGATGCCCCGAGTCTAATTACCCCCCCTGAGTTTTTCAATTGATAAACGGACATTATACTCGTTTTTATTTTGTAAAACCGTCTAAAAAACAGCGCGAAAACTAATTTTTTCCAGAAATTACTACACAACCACATGGCACGTTTTCCTGGGCCCATAACCTTTGGAATAATAAAAAAAGAATCGTGTGGTTGGTTTTTCAGTTTATTCGCGACTGAGTTCTATTTGTTCTCATCGAGTCATTGTTTTTATTAAAGCATCTCGTGAGAGAGCATACAAATTTCTTACATTATATTCTATTGTGTGATCATGCATGCTTGATTGAAGAGAATTATTCCAACTTTTTTGTTTACAGTCCCGTGGATCTTTCCACGTCTGAAAAACCATTTTGCTCGATTTTTACTTATATTAACTTTTCTGATTGTAGCCCAAATTTTTTATGCTATACAATGAAAGTGAGTCCCTTTTCTGCTTTTTTTTTAAGCGTTTTCCCATATAGTTGAAAATTTTTTTTGATTGCCCTTTTTGTTTCCAGGGGTCTCGACTTTTTTCTTCAACTAAAGTCGCGTACTTTGAAAAATATCTATACAAAATAAAAATTGTTGATTGTCGATTAAATAGAAATCCATCAGATTTTCTCAGCGTTAAAAATCTCGGGGGGTTTCAAAAAGATAATTTGGTTTTTTGGTTTTTTTATTTTTATAAATTGCTATTGGCATTCAAATGAAGTTTTTAATTTAAATTTTTTATAGCTGGATAATGTATTTTTTTAAAACCCGTTTGAGTTTTGGGATACTGGGGAATAATGATTTATGGTTTTTAAAAAATAATTTTTTTGAATTCTCTAAGGGGAATGTCTTTTAAATTTTCAAATGGTTTTTTATGTTTTTTTTTGCGTCTGGACTAATTTTTCAGGTAAGCTTCTTGAGTATTTGAAAAAAATCGGTCGTTTTGTTAAAGTGCGTTTTTTTTTGAGCATAAAATCCTTTAAAATTTCTTTAGCAAATTGTTGGGAATTTTACATATATATTTTTTATCTTCGTTTTGTGAAAAAGTGGTAACGTTTATTTTTTTCGTTTCATTTTTTGAAATTTTATTTGACGATTTTAGAAATTTAAGGGTTTTTTTGAAAAGGCTATTAGGTTTTCGTTATTTCTTTAGCACTTTTACTGTAGCTATAGAACTGCTTTTTTCTTTACCCAAAAGATTTTCATCTATTTTTTGTTCTGGAAAGGGAATCTGCCACATAATTCTCTTTTTTGTAAGTATTTTTTTTTGTAACAAATTCGTTCAAATTTTATTTTCCATCTCTGAATTTCATGTTTGGTTCTTTGATATTTTCGGTTGCAGTAAAAATCCGCTGTTTTCTAACTAAAGGGGGGCAAGTTTGTGGGGGAAAAATGGAGTGGAAATTTATTGGTGAGTGCTGGATGGCGGATATATTACTCCCCCCAAAACGTAGAAAAAACCCCGTACTCAGGCGGAAAAAACAGGGGATAGAGTTGGAAGTGGCTGTGTTTGCAAGTGAAATTTCTTGGGGGTGGGGGCAATTTATGTAAAACGGGTTGCAAAAGCTGTGTCATTTATTTTAAAAAAATTTTATTTTTATTTGTGAAATATTTATTTTTTTGATATTTACTTAAATTTATAGATAAGAATG
>JANFPS010000392.1:0-16592 GCA_024703675.1 Drosophila nebulosa
TAAAAAATTGAAAATTGGGGAACCTATGTTTTGCCCCGGGAAATCCAACTTTTTCCGCCTCTAACTTTTCCAATTTTTGGGGGCGATCACAAAAAGCAAGTTCAGTTAGAGTCACCAGTTTTCCTTCATTTGTTATTCAAACCCATTTGAACCCACTTTTCGAAAATTCGTGATTATGTTCGATTCCCATCAAAATCCCCCAACTTTGCCCGGGGTTTTTTAAATTTGCCAATATTGGGACGATCACAAAAAGCAATGTATCAGTTAGTAGCTTATCCAGTTTACTTTCATTTGTCATTCAAACCTAGAAAACTCATTTTGATCCCACTTTTCAAGAAAATCTTGACTTTGTAAAAATTGAGAAATCTGGCGAACCTATGTTCGATACCGGCAAAATCTCAACTTTGCCGTGCTCTCACTTTGCCAATATTGCAATGTATCAGTAAGTAGCTCATCCGTTTCTTCATTTTTCAGGGCAAGCCCAGAAAACTCATTTTGAACCCACTTTTCAAGAAAATCGTGACTTTGCATAAATTGGGAAATTTGGCGAACCTATGTTCGATCCCGGTAAAATCCCCAATTTTGGCCGTGCTCCCTAACTTTGCCAATATTGGGACGATCACAAAAAGCAATGTATCAGTTAGTAGCTCATCCAGTTAACCTTCCCTTTTGTCCTTCAAAACCAGAAAACTCATTTAAACCCTTTTTTGAGAAAATCGTGAAGTTGTAAAAAATTGAGAAATCTGGCCGAAACCTATGTTCGATTCCCGGCAAAAAACTCAATTTTGCCGTGCTCTAAACTTGCCAATTTGGGACGATCACAAAACGCAATGCATCAGATAGTAGCTCATCCAGTTTACGTTCAATTGTCATTCAAACCTAGAAAACTCATTTTGAACCTACTTTTCGAGAAAATCGTGAATTTATAAAAATTGAGAAATCTGGCGAACCTATGTTAGATCCCGGCAAAATCTTAACTTTTCCGTCCTCTAACTTTGCCATATTGCGACGATCACAAAAAGCCAATGTATCACGTTAGTAGCTCATCCAGTTTACTAATTGTCATTCAAACATAGAAAAACTCATTTTGGACCCACTTTTCAAGAAAAATCGTGACTTTGTAAAATTGAGAAACCGGGCGAACCTACGTTCAATCCCGGCGAAATCTCAACTTTGCCGTGCTCTAACGTTTGCCAATATTGGGACGATCACAAAAAGCAATGTATCAGTTAGCAGCTCATCCAGTTTACCTTCATTTGTCATTCAAACCTAGAAAACTCATTTTGGACCCACTTTTCAAGAAAATCGTGACTTTGTAAAAACTGAGAAATCTTGCGAACCTATGTTCGATCCCGGCAAAATCTCAACTTTGCCGTGCTCTAACTTTGCCAATATTGGAACGATCACAAAAAACAATGTATCAGTTGGTAGCCCATCCAGTTTACCTTCATTGTCATTCAAACAAGAAAACTCATTTTAGACCCACTTGTCAAGAAAATCGTGACTTTTAACAATTGAGAACTCTGGCGAAACTATGTTCGATCCCAGCAAAATCTCAACTTTGCCGTGCTCTCACTTTGCCAATATTGCAATGTATCAGTAAGTAGCTCATCCAGTTTACTTTCATTTGTCAGTCAAGCCTAGAAAACTCATTTTGAACCCACTTTTCAAGAAAATCGTGACTTTGCATAAATTGGGAATTTGGCGAACCTATGTTCGATCCCGGTAAAATCTCAATTTTGCCGTGCTCTAACTTTGCCAATGTTGGGACGAATCACAATAAGCAATGTACAGTAGTAGCTTCATCCCAGTTTACCTTCATTGTCATTCAAACCTAGAAAAATCATTTTTAACCCACTTTCGAAAAAATTCGTGATTGTAAAATTGAGAAATCTGGCGAACATTGTTCGATCCCTGCAAAATCTCAACTTTGCCATGCTCTAACTTTGCCAATATTGGGACGATCACAAAAAGCTATGTATCAGCTAGTAGCTCATCCAGTTTACCTTCATTTGTCATTCAAGCCTAGAAAAATCTCAATTTTGCCGTGCTCTAACTTTGCCAATATTGGGACGATCACAAAAAGCAATGTATTAGTAAGTAGCTCATCCAGTTTTAACCTTATTTGTCATTTCAAAGCCTAGAAAAACTCATTTTGAACCAATTTTCGAAAAATCTGACTTGTAACAATGAGAAATCTGCGAACTATGTTCCGTCCCGGCAAAATCTCAACTTTGCGTGCCTATAACTTGCCAATATTGGGACGAAACACAAAAAGCAACGCATCAGTTAGTAGCTCATCCAGTTTACCTTGATTTTCATTCAAACTAGAAACTCATTTTAGACCACTTTTCAAGAAAATCGTTGACTTTTAAAAATTGAGGAAAATCGGCCGAACCTATGTTCGATCCGGCAAAATCTCAACCTTTGCAGTGCTCTAACTGTTACCAATAATGGAACGACCACAAAAGCAATGTATCAGTTGGTAGCTCATCCCGTTTACCTTCATTTCATTCAAACAGAAAATCATTTTAGACCCACTTTTCAAGAAAATCGTGACTTTGTAACAATTGAGAAATCTGGCGAACCTATGTTCGGTCCTGGCAAAATCTCAATTTTGCCGTGCTCTAACTTTGCCAATATTGGGACGATCACAAAAATCAATGCATCAGTTAGTAGCTCATCCAGTTTACTTTCATTTGTCATTCAAACATACAAAACTCATTTCGACCCAGTTTTCAGGAAAATCGTGACTTTGTAGAAAATGACGTTTTCTCAGAAAATTGAGAAATCTGCGAACCTATGTTCGATCCCGGCGAAATCTCAACTTTGCCGTCCTCTAACTTTGCCAATATTGGGACGATCACAAAAAAAGCAATGTATCAGTTAAGTAAGTCAGCCAGTTTACCTCATTTGTTATTCAAACCCATTGAACACACTTTCGAAAAAATTCGTGATTATGTTCGATCCCATCAAAATCTCAACTTTGCCGTGTTTTAACTTTGCCAATATTGGGACGATCACAAAAAGCAATATATCAGTTAGTAGCTTATCCAGTTTACTTTCATTTGTCATTCAAACCTAGAAAACTCATTTTGATCCAACTTTTCAAGAAAAATCTTGACTTTGTAAAATTGAGAAATTGGCGAACCTATGTTGATACCGCAAAAGAGATCCAAACTTTGCCGTGCTTCCTCACTTTGCCAAAATTAGCAATGTATCAGTAAAGTAGCTCATCCAGTTACTTTCATTTGTCAGTCAAGCCTAGAAAAACTCTTTTGAACCAATTTCAAGAAATCGTGGAATTTGCATAAATGGGAAATTTGGCGAACCTATGTTCGATACCGGTAAAATCTCAACTTATGCCGGCTCTAACTTTGCCAATAATGGGACGATTACAAAAAGCATGTATCAGTTAGTAGCTCATCCAGTTAACCTTCATTTGTCCTTCAAACCTAGAAAACTCATTTTAAACCCACTTTTCGAGAAAATCGTGAGTTTGTAAAAATTGAGAAATATGTCCGAACATGTTCGGATCCCGGCAAAATCTCAATTTTGCCGTGCTCTAATTTTGCCAAACATGGAACGATCACAAAAAGCAATGTATCAGTTAGTAGCTCATCCAGTTTACCTTGATTGTCATCAAACATACAAAACTCATTTTGGAACCCACTTTTCAAGGAAGATCGTGCTTTAGTAAAAATGAGAATTCTGGCAGAACCTATGTTCGATCCCGTCAAAATCTCAACTTTGCCGGGCTCTAAACTTTGCCATATTGGCGACGATCACAAAAAGCAATGCAACAGGATAGTAGCTAATTCAACAGTTTACGTTCAATTGTCATTCAAACCTAGAAAAACTCATTTGAAACCACTTTCGAGAAAATCGTGAATTTATAAAAATTGAGAAAATCGGCGAAAACCTATGTTAGATCCCGGCCAAAATCTTAACTTTTCCGCCTCTACTTGCCAATATTTTGGGGGGGGGGGGTGGGGGGTAAACGATCCACAAAAAGCAATGTATAAGTTAGTCGGCTCATCAGTTACTTTCATTTGTCATTCAAACATAGAAAACTCATTTTGGACCACTTTCAAGAAAATCTGACTTTGTAAAATTGAGAAACCGGCGAACCTACGTTTGATCCCGGCGAAATCTCAAACTTGCCGTGCTCTAACTTTGCATATTGGGCGATCTCAAAAAGCAATGTATCAGTTAGCAGCTCACCAGTATTACCTTCATTTGTCATTCAACCTAGAAAACTCATTTTGGACCACTTTCACGAAAATCGGACTTTGTAAAAATTGAGAAATCCGGCGAACCTATGTTCGATCCCGGCCAAATACTCACTTTTGCCGTGACTCTAACTTGCCAATATTGGAACGATCACAAAAAACAATGTATCAGTTGGTAGCTCATCCAGTTTACCTTCATTTGTCATTCAAACATAGAAAACTCATTTTAGACCCATTTTCAAGGAAAATCGTGACTTTGTAACAATTGAGAAATCTGGCGAACCTCTGTTCGATCCCAGCAAAATCTCAACTTTGCCGTGCTACCACTTGCCAATATTGCAATGTATCAGTAAGTAGCTCATCCAGTTTACTTTCATTTGTCAGTCAAGGCCTAGAAAACCATTTTTGAACCCACTTTTCAGACAAATCGTGACTTTGCATAAATTGGGATATTTGGCGAACCTATGTTCGATCCCGGTAAAATCTCAATTTTGCCGTGCTCTAACTTTGCCAATATTGGGACGATCACAAAAAGCCAAATGATCAGTTAGGTAGCTCATCCAGTTTTACCTCATTGTCATTCAAACTAGAAAAACTCATTTTTACCCACTTTCGGAAAAATCGTGATTTGTAAAAATTGAGAAATCTGGAGAACATTGTTCGAATCCTGCAAAATCTCAACTTTGCATGCTCTAACTTCGCCATATTGCGGACGATCACCAACTGCTATGTATCAGCTAGTAGCCTCCTCCAGTTTACCTTCATTTGTCATTCAGCTAGAAAAAATCTCAATTTGCCGTGCTCTAACTTTGCCAATATTGGGACGATCACAAAAAGCAATGTTTAGAAGTAGCTCATCCAGTTTAACTTCATTTGTCATTAAAGCCTAGAAAAAACTCATTGAACCAATTTTCGAAACAATCGTGACTTTGAACAAACTGAAGAAATCTGGCGAACTATGTTCGTCCGGCAAGAATCTCAACTTTCCGTGGCTCTAACTTTCGCCAATATTGGGACGAACACAAAACAGCAAAGCATCAGTTAATTAGCTCATCCAGTTACCTTGATTTGTCATTCAAACCTAGAAAAACTCATTTTAGACCCCTTTTCAACGAAAATCGTGACTTTGTAAAAATGAGAAATCTGGCGAACCTATGTTCGATCTCGGCAAAATCCAACTTTGCCGGCTGATCTAACTTTACCAATAATGGAACGATCACAAAAAAGGCAATGTATCCGTTGGTAGCTCATCCAGTTTACCGTCATTTGTAATCAACGTAGAAAAAACATTTAAGACCCACTTTTCAAGAAAACGTGAATTTGTAACATTGAGAAAATCTGGCGAACCTAGTTTCGGTCCTGGCAAAATCGCAATTGTGCCGTGCTCTAACTTTGCCAATATTGGGACGATCACAAAATCAATGCATCAGTTAGTAGCTCATCCAGTTTACTTTCATTTGTCATTCAAACATACAAAACTCATTTTGAACCCAGTTTTCAGGAAAATCGTGACTTTGTAGGAAAATTGACTTGTTTCTCAGGAAAATTGAGAAATCTGGCGAACCTATGTTCGATCCCGGCGAAATCTCAAACTTTATGCCGTCCTCAACTTGCCATATTGGGACGATCACAAAAACGCATGTATCAGTTAGTAGCTCATCCAAGTTTAGCTTCATTTGTTATTCAAAACCCAGTAACCCACTTTGAAAAATTCGGGATTATTTTCAGATCCATCAAAATCTCAAAACTTTGCCGCGTTTTAACTTTGCCAAATATTGGGGACGATCAGCCAAAAAGGCAATGTATCAAGTTAGTAGTTATCCAGTTTACTTTCATTTGTCATTCAAAACTAGAAAACTCATTTTGATCCCACTTTCAAGAAAAATCTGACCTTTGTAAAAATTGAGAAATCTGGCGACTATGTTCGATACGGCAAAAATCTCAACTTTGCCGTGCTCTCACTTTAGGCCAATATTGCAAATGTATCAGTAAGTAGCTCATCCTAGTTACGGTCATTTGTCAGTCAAGCCTAGAAAACTCATTTTGAACCCACTTTTCAAGAAAATCGTGACTTTGCATAAATTGGGAAATCTTGCGAACCTATGTTCGATCCGCAAAATATCAACGTGCGTGTCTAACTTGCAATATTGGGACGATCACAAAAAGCAATGTGTCAGTTAGCAGCTCATCTAGGTAACTTTCATTTGTCATTTAAACCTCGAGAAAATCGTGACTGTGTAAAAATTGAGAAATCCGGCGAAAATATGTTCGATCCCGGCAAAATCTCAACTTTGCCGTCTCTAAACTTTGCCATATTTGGGACGATCACACATAGCACATGTATCAGTTAGTAGGCTATCCAGTTACCTTCATTGTCATTCAAACCTAGAAAATCATTGTGAACCCACTTTTCGAAAAATCGTGACTTCGATAAATGGAAAATCTGGCAACCTATGTCCCGATCCCGGCAAAATCTCAACTTTGCCGTGCTCTAACTTCGCCAATATTGGAACGATCACACATAGCAATGTATCAGTTGGTAGCTCATCCAGTCTACTTTCATTTGTCATTCAAACCTAGAAAACTCATTTTGATCCCACTTTTCAAGAATATTTTGAATTTGTAAAAATTGTGAAATCTGGCAAACCTATGTTCGATGCCGGCAAAATCTCAACTTTGCCGTGCTCTAATTTTGCCAGTTTTGGGACGATCACAAAAAAATGTATCAGTTAGTAGCTCATCCAGTTTACCTTGATTTGTCATTCAAAACATACTCTTAGAAAACTATTTGAACACACTTTTCGAGAAAAATAGTGACTTTGTAAAATTGTTGAAATCTGGCGAACCTATGTTCGGATCCCAGCCAAATCCAACTTTGCCGTGCTCTCACTTTGCCAATATTGCAATGTATCAGTAAGTAGTTCATCCAGTTTACCTTGATTTGTCATTCAAACCTAGAAAACTCATTTTAGACCCACTTTTCAAGAAAATCGTGACTTGTAAAAAATTGAGAAATCTGGCAAACATATGTTCGATCCCGGCAAAAATGTCAACTTGCAGTGCTCATAACGTTTACCAATAATGGAAACGATCACAAAAAGCAATGTATCAGTTGTAGCTCATCCAGTTTACCTTCATTTTGTCATTCAAAACATAGGAAAACTCATTTTAGACCCACTTTTCAAGAAAATCGGGACTGTAACAATTGAGAATCTGGCGAACCTATGTTCGGTCTGCAAAATCCAATTTGCCAGTACTCTAACTTTGCCAATATTGGGACGATCACAAATATCAATCCATCAGTTATTAGCTCATCCAGTTTACTTTTATTTGTAATTCAAACATACAAAACTCATTTTGAACCCAGTTTTCAGGAAAATCGTGGAGTTGTAAAATGAGAAATCTGGCGGAAACCTATGTTCGAATCCCGGCGAAATCTCAACTTTGCCTCCTCTAACTTTGCCAATATGGCCGATCACAAAAAGCAATGTATCAGTTAGTAGCTCATCCAGTTTACCTTCATTTGTTATTCAAACCCATTTGAACCCACTTTTCGAAAAATCGTGATTATGTTCGATCCCATCAAAATCTCAACTTTGCCGTGTTTTAACTTTGCCAATATATGGACGATCACAAAAAGCAATGTATCAGTTAGTAGCTCATCCAGTTAACTTTCATTTGTCATTCAAACCTAGAAAACTCATTTATCCCACTTTCAAGAAAATCGCGACTTTGTAAAATTGAGAAAACTGAGCGAAACCTATGTTCGATTGGCGGCAAAATCTCAACTTTGCCGTGCTGTAACTTGCAATATTGGGACGATCACAAAAAGCAAGTATTAGTTAGAGCTCATCCGTTACCTTCATTTGTCATTCAAGCGTAGAAAATCAGTTTGAACCCCACTTTCGAAAAATCGTGACTTTGTAAAAATTGAGAAATCTGGCGAACCTATGTTCGATCCCGGCAAAATCTCAACTTTGCCGTGGTTTAACTTTACCAATATTGGGACGATCACAAAAAGCAATGTAATTAGTAGTAGCTATACAGTTTACCTTCATTTGTCATTCAAACCTAGAAAAAACTCTTTTAGAACCCACCTTTTCAGAAATTCGTGACTTGTAACAATGAAGAAATCTGGCGAACCAGTTCGATCAGGCGAAATCTCAACTTTGCCGTCCTCTAACTTTGCCAATATTGGGACGATCACAAAAATCAATGCATCAGTTAGTAGCTCATCCAGCTTACTTTCATTTGTCATTCAAACATACAAAACTCATTTTGAACCCAGTTTTCCAAGAAAAATCCACTTTATGTAAAAAATTGAGAAATCTGGCGAACATATGTTCGATCCCGGGAAAATCTCAAATGGCGTGCTCTAAACTTTCAAATTGGGACGATCACAAAAAAGCAAGTATCAGTTAGTAGCTCATCCAGTTTCCTTCATTGTTATTCAAACCCATTTGAACCCCACTTTTCGCAAAATCGTGATTATGTTCCATCAAATAAAAACTTAATTTTCCTGTTTTACTTTGCCAATATTGGGACGATCACAAAAAGCAAGATCAGTTAGTGGCTCTCCCCAGTTACTTTCATTTGTCATTCAAACCTAGTCATCATTTTTTGAAGCCACTTTTCAAGAAAAATCTTGACTTTGTAAAAATGAGAAGCTGGCGAAACTATGTTCGATCCCTGCAAAAATCTCAACTTTGCCAATGCTTTATTTGCCAAATATTCAAAAAATCTCAATTTTAGCCCGTGCTCTAACTTTGCCAATATGGGACGATCAAAAAAAGCAACGGCATCAGTTAGTAGTCTTCAGTGTACCTTGATTTGTCTCAACTAGAAAACTCATGTCAGACCACTTTTCAGAAAAATCGTGACTTGTAAAATTGAGGAAATCTGCGAACCATGTTCAATCCCGGCGAAATCTAAACTTTGCCGTGCTCTAACTTTTGCCAATATTTGTGGGACGATCACAAAAAGCAATGTATAGTTAGTAGCCTCATCCAGTTTACTTCATTTGTCATTCAAACATAGAAAAACTCATTGAACCACTTTTCGAAAAATCGCGTGACTTTGTAAAAATTGAGAATCTGGCGAACATTGTTCGATCCGGCGAAATCTCAACTTGCCATGCTCTAACTGCCAATAATGGGACGATCCACAAAAAGCAATGTATAGCTAGAAGTCATCAGTTTACTTTCATTTGTCATTCAAATCTACAAAACTCATTTTGATCCCACTTTTCAAGAAAATCTTGACTTTGTAAAAATTGAGAAATCTGGCGAACCTATGTTCGATCCCTGCAAAATCTCAACTTGCCAACCCTGCTCTTACTTTGCCAATATCTCAAAATCTCAATTTTGCCGTGCTCTAACTTTGCCAATATTGGGACGATCACAAAAAGCAACGCATCAGTTAGTAGCTCATTCAGTTTACCTTGATTTGTCATTCAAACCTAGAAAACTCATTTCAGACCCACTTTTCAAGAAAATCGTGACTTTGTAAAAATTGAGAAATCTGGCGAACCCGGCAAAATCTCAACTTTGCCGTGCTCAAACTTTGTCAATATTTGGACGATCACAAAAAACAATGTGTCAGTTAGTAGCTCATCCAGTTACTTCATTTTGTCATTTAAACATAGAAAACTCATGTTCTGTAACCACTTTCAAAAAATCTTGATTGTAAAAATTGAGAATCTGGGAAACCTAGTTCGATCCCGGCAAAATCTCAACTTGCCGTCCTCTAACTTTACCAATAATGGAAAACGATCACAAAAAGCAATGTTCAGTTAGTAGCTCACCAGTTTTACTTTCATTTTGTCATTCAAACATAGAAAACTTATTTTGGACCCAGTTTTCAAGAAAATCGTGACTTTGTAAAAATTGAGAAATCCGGCGAACCTTTGTTCGATCGCGGCAAAATCTCAACTTTGCCATGCTCTAACTTTGCCAATATTGGGACGATCACAAAAAGCAATGTATCAGCTAGTAGCTCAGCCAGTTTACCTTCATTTGTCATTCAAGCCTAGAAAACTCATTTTGAACCCACTTTTCGAGAAAATCGTGACTTCGGATAAATTGGGAAAAATGGCAAAACCTATGGTTCGAACGCGGGCAAAATATCAACTTTCCGGCTCTAACTTTAGCCATATTGGACGATCCCTCCCCCCCCCCAAAAAAAGCACTGTATCGTTAGTAGCTCATCCAGTTACCTCATTTGTCTTCAAAGTAGAAAAACTCATTTGAACCATTTTCGAAAATCGTGACTTTGTAAAAATTGAGAAATCTGGCGAACATTCTTCGATCCCTGCAAAATCTCAATTTTGCCGTGCTCTAACTTTGCCAATATTGGGACGATCACAAAAAGCAAAACCGCCTCAGGTTAGTAGCTCATCAGTTTACTTGATTTGTATTAAACTAGAAAACTCATTTAGACCCACCTTTTCAAGAAAATCGTGAATTTGTAAAAATTGAAAATCTTGCGGAACCTAGTTCGATCCCGGCGAAATCTAATTTTTGCCGTCCTCTAACTTTGCCCATATGGGACGATAACAAAAAGCATATATCAGTTGTAGCTCATTCAGTTTACCTTCATTTGTTATTCAAACCCATTTGAACCCACTTTTCGAAAATTCGTGATTATGTTCGATCCCATCAAAATCTCAACTTTGCCATGCTCTAACTTTGCCAATATTGGGACGATCACAAAAAGCAATGTATCAGTTAGTAGCTCAATACAGTTTACTTCATTTGTCAATCAAAGTAGAAAACTCATTTTGAACCCACTTTTCAAGAAATCGCGGACTTTTTAAAATTGAAAAAATCTGGCGAACCCTATTGTTCGGTCCCGCAAAATCTCAAACTTGCCCCGTGCTCTACTTTAGCCCAATATTGGGACGTCACAAAAAGCAATGTATCAATTAGTAGCCATCCAAGTTTACCTTCATTTGTCATTTAAAAAAACAAAAAAATACAAAACTCATTTTGAAAACCCAATTTTCGAAAAATCGTGACTTTGTAAAAAATTGAGAAATCTGGCGAACCTATGTTCGATCCCGGCAAATCTTAACTTTGCCGTGTTTTAACTCTTGCCAATATTGGGACGATCACAAAAAGCAAGTATCAGTTAGTAGCTCATCCAGTTTACTTTTTCATTTGTCATTCAAACCTAGTAACTATTTGAAGCCACTTTTCGAAAAATCGTGACTTGTAAAAAAAATTGAGAAATCTGGCGAACATTGTTCGATCCGGCGAAATCTCACTTTGCCCTGCTCTAAACTTTGCCAAATATTGGGGACGATCACAAAAAAGCAATGTATCAGCTAGAATGCTCATCCTCAGTTTTACTTTCATTTGTAAGTCAAAACCTAGAAAAAACTCATTTGATCCCACTTTTCAAGAAAATCTTGACTTTGTAAAAATTGAGAAATCTGGCGAACCTATGTTCGATCCCTGCAAAATCTCAACTTTGCCATGCTCTTACTTTGCCAATATCTCAAAATCTCAATTTTGCCGTGCTCTAACTTTGCCAATATTGGGACGATCACAAAAAGCACGCATCAGTTTAGCTCAATTCAGTTTACCTGATGTTCATTCAAACTAGAAAACTCATTTCAGCACCCACTTTGTCAAGAACATCGTGGACTTTGTAAAAATTGAGAAATCTTGCGAACCTATGTTCAATCCCGGCGAAATCTCAACTTTGCCGTGCTCTAACTTTGCCAATATTTGGACGATCACAAAAAGCAATGTATTAGTTAGTAGCTCATCCAGTTTACCTTCATTTGTCATTCAAACATAGAAAACTCATTTTGTACCCACTTTTCAAAAAATCGTGACTTTGTAAAATTGAGAAATCTGGCGAAAACCTATGTTCGATCCGGCAAAATCTTAACTTTGACCGTCCTCTAAAACTTTACCAATTAATGAAACGATCACAAAAAGACAATGTATTCAGTTAGTACGCTCATCCAGTTTACTTTCATTTGTCTTCAAACATAGAAAACTATTTTGGACCCAGTTCAAGAAATCGTGACTTTGTAAAAATTGAGAAATCGGCGAACCCTTTGTGGATCGCGGCAAAATCTCAACTTTGCCATGCTCTAACTTTGCAATATTGGGAGATCACAAAAAAGCAATGTATCAGAGTAGCTAGCCAGTTTACCTTCATTTGTCATTCAAGCCTAGAAAACTCATTTTGAACCCACTTTTCGAGATAATCGTGACTTCGGATAAATTGGGAAAACTGGCAAACCTATGTTCGAACGCGGCAAAATCTCAACTTTGCCGTGCTCTAACTTTGCCAATATTGGGACGATCACAAAACGCAATGTACAGTTAGTAGCGCATCCAGTTACCTTCATTTGTCATTCAAAAGTAGAAAACATTTTAGACCCCACTTTTCGAAAAATCGTGACTTTGTAAAAATTGAGAAATCTGGAGAACATTCTTCGAATCCTGCAAAATCTCAATGTGGCCGTGCTCTACTTTGCCAATATTGGGGGACGATCACAAAAAGCAACGCCTAGTTAGTAGCTCATCCAGTTTACCTTGATTTGTCATTCAAACCTAGAAAACTCATTTTAGACCCACTTTTCAAGAAAATCGTGACTTTGTAAAAATTGAGAAATCTTGCGAACCTATGTTCGATCCCGGCGAAATCTCATTTGTGCCGTCCTACTAAACTTTGCCCATATTGGGACGATCACAAAAAAGGCAATATATCAGTTAGTAGCTCATCCAGTCTACCTTCATGTGTTAGTCAAACCCATTGAACCCACTTTCCGAAAAATCGTGAATTATGTTCGATCCATCAAATCTCAACTTTGCCGTGCTCTAACTTTGCCAATAATTGGGGCGATCACAAAAAGCAAAGTTATCAGTTAGTAGCTCATCCAGTTTCTACTTCATTTTGTCAGATCAAAAGTAGAAAACTCATTTTGAACCCACTTTTCAAGAAAATCGCGACTTTTTAAAAATTGAAAAATCTGGCGAACCTATGTTCGGTCCCGGCAAAATCTCAACTTTGCCGTGCTCTAACTTTGCCAATATTGGGACGATCACAAAAAGAATGTTCAATAGTAGCCTCATACAGGTTTACCTTCATTTGTCATTAAACATACAAAACTCATTTTGAACCCACTTTTCGAAAAATCGTGAACTTTGTAAAAAATTGAGAAATCTGGCGAACTATGTTCGATCCCCGGCAAAATCTCACTTGCAGTGCTCTAACTGTGCCCAATATTGGGGACGATGACAAAAAGCAATGATCAATTAGTAGCCTCATACAGTTTTACCTTCATTGTCATTCAAACCAGAAAACTCATTTGAACCCAATTTCAAGAAAATCGTGCTTTGTAAAAATTGTTTGAAAATCGGAATTCTATGAAAAAATTGTAAATCTGGCTAACCTATGTTCGAACCCGGCAAAATCTCAACTTTGCCGTGCTCTAACTTTGACAATATTGGGACGATCACAAAAAGCAATGTTATCAGTTAGTAGCTCATCCCCCCCCCAGTTTACCTTCATTTGTCATTCAAACCTAGAAAACTCATTTTGAACCCACTTTCACGAAAATCGCGAATTTTTAAAAATTAGAAAAATCTGGCGAAACTATGTCGTCCGGCAAATCTCAAACTCTGCCGTGCTCTAACCTTTGCCAATATGGGACGATCACAAAAAGCAATGTATCAATTAGTAGCTCATCCAGTTTACCTTCATTTGTCATTTAAACATACAAAACTCATTTTGAACCCACTTTTCGAAAAATCGTGACTTTGTAAAAATTGAGAAATCTGGCGAACCTATGTTCGATCCCCGGCCAAAATCTAACTTTGCCGTGCTCTAAACTGTGCAATATTGGGACGATGACAAAAAACAAAAAAAAAAAAAAAAAAAAACAAAAAAAAAAGCAATGATCAATTAGTAGCTCATCCAGTTTACCTTCATTTGTCATTCAAACTAGAAAAATCATTTGGAACCCACTTTCAAGAAACGTGGCTTTGTAAAAATTGAGAATTCTGGCGAACCTAGTTCGGATCCGGCAAAATCTAAACTTGCGTGCTTTTACTTTGCTAATATTGCAATGTATCAGTTAGTAGCTCATCCAGTTTACTTTTATTTGTCATTCAAACATAGAAAACTCATTTTAGACCCACTTTTCAAGAAAATCGTGACTTGTAAAAATGTGAGAAAATCTGGCGAACCTATGTTCATCCCGGCGAAATATCATTTTTGCCGTTCCTCTAACTTTGCCCTATGGGACGATCACAATAAGCAATATATCAGTTAGTAGCTCATCCAGTTTCCTTCAACTTGTTATAAAACCCAGGTGAAACCCACTTTTCGAAAAATCGTGATTATGTTCGATCCCATCAAAATCTCAACTTTGCCATGCTCTAACTTTGCCAATATTGGGACGATCACAAAAAGCAATGTATCAGTTAGGAGCTCAATCCAGTTTACTTTCATTTTGTCATTCCAAAAGTAGAAAACTCATTTGAACCCACTTTCAAAGAAAATCGCGACTTTGTCAAAAATTGCTGAAAATCGTGACTTGAAAAAAATTGTGAAATCTGCTAAAAACCTCTGTTCGATCCCGCAAATCCTTCAACACTTTGCCGTGCTCTAACTTTGCCAATATTGGGACGATCACAAAAAAGCATGTATCAGTAGTAGCTCATCCAGTTTACCTTCATTTGTCATTCAAACCTAGAAAACTCATTTTGAACCCACTTTTCAAGAAAATCGCGACTTTTTAAAAATTGAAAAATCTGGCGAACCTATGTTCTCCGGTCCCGCAAATCTCAACTTTGCCGTGCTCTAACTTTGCAATATTGGGACGTCACAAAAAAGCAATGTATCAATTAGTAGCTCATCCAGTTTACTTCATTGTCATTCAAAACATACAAAAACTCATTTTGAACCACTTTTCAGAAAATGCTGCTTTGTAAAAATTGAGAATTCTGGCGAACCTATGTTCGATCCCGTCAAAATCTCAACTTTGCCGTCCTCTTACTTTGCCAATATTGCAATGTATCAGTAAGTAGCTCATCCAGTTTACTTTCATTTGTCATTCAAACATAGAAAACTCTTTTTAGACCCACTTTTCAAGAAAATCGTGACTGTAAAATGAGAAATCTGGCGACCTATGTCGATCCCGGCGAAAATCATCAACTTGCCGCTCTAAACTTTGACCAATATTGGCGACGAACTCAAAAAGCAATGTATAATAGTTAGTAGTCTCATCCAGTTTAACCTTATTGTCATTCAAGCCTAGAACAAAATCATTTTGAAACCCACTTTTCGAAAAAGTCGTGGACTTTGTAAAAATGAGAAAGCTGGCGAACCTATGTTCGATCCCGGCAAAATCTCAACTTTGCCGTGCTCTAACTTTGCCAATATTGGGACGATGACAAAAAGCAATGTATCAATTAGTAGCTCATCCAGTTTACCTTCATTTGTCATTCAAACCTAGAAAACTCATTTTGAACCCACTTTTCAAGAAAATCGTGCTTTGTAAAAATTGAGAATTCTGGCGAACCTATGTTCGATCCCGGCAAAATCTCAACTTTGCCGTGCTCTTACTTTGCTAATATTGCAATGTATCAGTTAGTAGCTCATCCAGTTTACTTTCATTTGTCATTCAAACATACAAAACTCATTTTGAACCCAGTTTTCAAGAAAATCGTGACTTTGTAAAAATTGAGAAATCTGGCGAACCTATGTTCGATCCCGGCGAAATCTCATTTTTGCCGTCCTCTAACTTTGCCCATATTGGGACGATCACAAAAAGCAATATATCAGTTAGTAGCTCATCCAGTTTACCTTCATTTGTTATTCAAACCCATTTGAACCCACTTTTCGAAAAATCGTGATTATGTTCGATCCCATCAAAATCTCAACTTTGCCGTGCTCTAACTTTGCCAATATTGGGACGATCACAAAAAGCAATGTA
Organism: Drosophila nebulosa; assembly: GCA_024703675.1. Taxonomy (NCBI): domain Eukaryota; kingdom Metazoa; phylum Arthropoda; class Insecta; order Diptera; family Drosophilidae; genus Drosophila; species Drosophila nebulosa. The sequence goes on from JANFPS010000392.1 coordinate 16,192, forward strand.
TCAGTTAGTAGCTCATCCAGTTTACTTTCATTTGTCATTCAAAAGTAGAAAACTCATTTTGAACCCACTTTTCAAGAAAATCGCGACTTTGTAAAAATTGGAAATCTGGCAACCTATGTTCGATCCCGGCAAAAACTCAATTTTGGGCCCTGCCTAACTTTGCCAATTTGGGGGCGATCACAAAAAACAATTTTATCAATTTGGAGGGTCATCCAGTTTACCCTTTCCCAAATTTTTCCATTCAAACCTAGAAAAAATCTTTTGCCCCCTTTTTTAAGAAAAACTGCTTTGTAAAAAATTTAGAAATTTTGGCAACCTATGTTTGATCCCGGGAAAAATCTCAAATTTGCCGTGGGTCTTTTCTTTGCTAATTTTGGGAAAGTATCAGCTAGTAGCTCATC